>JBBPLW010000543.1:0-12107 GCA_038089995.1 Tylopilus balloui | reverse complement strand
CCCCTCGTTCCACGTCGCACTGGTATGTCGTGATGAGACAAATCCTGCAACTTGATGTCCCTTTACTCATTGGTTGGTAGGATGAAACACGGCGCATCATGGACGAGCTCAAGGTACGGGCCTCGGAAAAGTATATTGCGGTCACGAAGACGCATGTCTTCGTCTGCTTTCAGCTCAAGCCACTGCGCAACAGCTTTCTCATACAAGCCTTCACCGTCCCTGATGATGGGCCCTCTGCTGAGAACGGGATGCGTCTCCTTCGTCTCTCTCACGAAGGAATCTCGTTCCAAGGAATGCCATACCTTGTCATTCGAAACTCGGTCGTTGATCCTATCACAGGGTCAATCAACGTGAGGTTTCTGGACTGGAGTCGCGGGACTTCTGAGCACCTCATGTGCATCGACGTGACGCTACACAAAGCATGGTCAGGCAATGTGTCATCGGTGACCGTTTCTTTGCTTGCTGTCTTTGCGAACAAGGTTCAACTGTTTGAACGGAAGTCATTGTCTTCCAATTACTGCCAATCGTTTGGTGACGGGTACGGTAGGGGTTTGTATGCGGCGTGGCTCTCCCGTCCAGCTGGTGGCAACTGTTGGAGTGAAAGCCTGTGGGGGTGGATGAAATACACGATCGACGCTACTGGAGATTGCTGTGTCGTGATATTTGGGGAGTTCTTTGGCAAATGGTTCCCACTGGTAAAATCCCGCCCAGAAACGAGGGGATGGCCCTGTCCTCCCTACCTATCGTTGAATTGCATTCGAGGGAGTCTATATTTCACTTGCTATGAACCTAAGGAAAAGAAACGAATCTTGGTTTTCATGGACGTTGAGTAGTAGCCTCGAAGTAATCAGCCTACATTCTTGTAAATGGAATTTTGAACTCAGTGCCCTTCCATCCTCCGATGATGAACATCTCAAAGACGACCTCGAATTGAGCACACATCATCCGCATCAAAGACGGGCAACGGCCGCTCGCCGGCGTTACGGTGACGGATACCTTGTGAGGGAGGTGCACCGGCACCAAGAACTCCAAACGTATCAATCCTACATTCCATGTGATAGCTTAAGTAGTACCAAACCGGCTAGAAACGGACCTAGCGCGTCGATCACTACGAAGTTCACGTAGCACGTTGTCAGCCTCGAGGACGAGACATGTGTTGATTGGCCTGCAGCTTACCGCCATATCAAAGTAGATCTATAGCTTTTCGCAACTCATACGACCGACTGCTTCACGTCGTACTACAAATACGTCAGCATATGAAAACAATTCATGACCCAACGTTCAACCTCGCCTGACTGTCGAAACCTGTTTCCCCGTTCACTTTTTCTCGAGGTGGAACAGATCGCCCAGCTTCCCCCAAATCTCTGCGCGGACAACTGTAATCTTGGCCCTCAAATTTCTTTTGCAGGTGGAGCATTGTTGAACCTTTTCTGCTCCGATCGAGCTTTTGAGCAGCGCGAGAGGATCCGCCGATGGTAAACACCTCTGAATGATCTCGTTCCACACCTTATATCCTAGCTCACAATGCGAACTTGCTTTTCCGTCCATATGGCGAAAGTCACCCGCATTCATGTACCCGCGCAGGGATTCCGCAAGTTCAGCCTTTCCGAGCAGCAGGCAATGAAAATCCTTTGTGGAGAGTAGTTCCCACCGTGCAGTACGCTTTGTGGGACTTCGGACGGCTATAGGCGGGTCCGCATGCGTCTTTTCCCAATCGTCCAGAACAGAAAGACGGGATAGATGGTAGAAGGCGGCGGGTAGAATCCTGGGAACGTCGAACTGACGAGCAAGTTTGATGGCCGCCGCCGGCTCGGGAAACTGGTCATCGATAGGTTGCGTGTCCGAGTCGGCGTCGTTCAGAACGAATTCGATGTCTCGTTCGAGCTTGTCCCAGTCCTTGAGCGTCTGGGGCCAGTCGGATTCAAGGTGCCTCACGGTCTGTCCATAGATGCGATCGATGCTATACTTCCTCGAGAGATCGAGGATTGGCGTGATGAGAACTGGGTAAAGGGGGCTAAATGGCGTCCAGGGCAAATCCCTGAGAGAACCCCGATCAGCAAACACGAAACTGTTGCAAAGTGTCGACTCTATCACCTCTGGTAGTACAAGATTTCAAGGACAGATCCAAGGTGATCGGCATCATCTGACAGGTGGATGAGAGGCACGCCATCGCAACAGTCATCAGCCTCGTCCCTGCTTGCACAACTGGATGGGTTGCAGATGAGGAACATATCCGCAAAGACGGGAGAGTGGCTAGACAGAACTGATTCATGAACACGGAAAAGTAGTCCGGATCGATCTCTCCGTGGTGCCAAGATGAGGATGTTCCCATCTGTAAAATAGAGAGATTTGTGTCTCTCCCTCACCTGAGCACTGTCGTTACTCATGGTCGTAGATGGGGTGGACGTACTCGAAGGTCGGCCAATTCCCACGATAGGAGTTAACTGGTACGTTCTCTGAACATGGTTGAGGCAACTGCCGGCACGAACGGACAAGAATCCAGGGATCATTGCATCCAGGATCCAACCAAAGGTGACCGTTCTGCCACCCTAATGACATCGACGACTGCGACATACTCAGAACCCTGCAAACTATTGCGAAAGTAACAGCACTACCTCCCAGCGATGCCACCGAACGAGAACATCGAGAATTGCGGTGGATCTTCCAGCGGTATCCATAGAGGCCACAAGTCTTGGCCGACTTTAGCGATGCACTCGTCCCCGGAGGCATCAATGGTGAATTTCATGATTTGAGTCCCCTCCCGCTCACCATCGTCGGCACGGCTCCCGCAAAAGTCTCACGCATAGCCATCATTCGACGCTTCGATGTAATACCCAGCCGGACCCATGGCTTCGTCATAGACCTTCCTCTCGACTGTGAACATGTGATTCACTTTGACAGACAATGGGAGGACGACCTCAGAGTTGCCCCTCGGGAGCGTGGGATCGACGAGAGAGAATGAGAAATTTTTTGCCTTCGGTCTGTAGTCGTAGAAACCTGAGATTTGTGGGTGGAATTGCGAACGAGGACGAGCTTGTAAAATCATCAGATAGGAGGCCCTCATGGGAGAGTCGTAGGGTTCTTGCTGTTTCACCGGTCGAATAAGGATCTGCAGGTAGAACGAATGCTTGAATGGGAGTCGGCTCCACCATCCACTGGGGTAATAACTGTCTCAGGGACGACGATGATATGCGTATTCGTTGGTAAAATTCTGTAGGGAGCCACGAAAGACAAATCGATCTGTGTTTCGATCTGGCTTTCGGTGGGTAATAATCGGCTAAAAGTATCGACGGTCACTTACCAGCTCATAATGGAAGTTTCCAGTTCGCGTGTCGAAACCGACTCTTGACCCAGGATGAGAAATTTCTTCGATTAAACATACTTGATTCTACGTGACAAGCCCCTCTGCGAGAAGCAGTGCCTCTTCTTATCTCGCACCGCAGAAACCCGAGCCGAGACAAGGGGGTTCCGAGACTGTTTCATGGTATCTGTACTCGTTCGTCCGCAGTACACGGCTGTGATCGGCGATATTCACACCGCTCACTACATTGACGACCATGTGGTTGTACACAGGTACGGCGTGTCGCCCTGATGGGTGTGGCCATGGGAATGTCCCCTGTTGTGCCCTTAACTCGACGCGAAAATGGTATTGAGGACTTGTTGCCTGTGGCGTAGATGTGGTTGGTAAGGTGGACACGAGGATCCGCTGCGGAACGTCGCTGTTACAAGAAGGGGGAAGATGACAAAATTGCAGACAGCCCTGAGACAGGCGGTGCATACTGAAAAAGTCAGCGCTTTGATCGGCGTGGCAAATGTGGGCCCTGGGGCCTGTGGAGAAGAACCTAGAATGCCCCTGCCGGGATTTCTCCTGTGGGGGGTAATGGAGAGAGAACTCTTTGCACGACGTTGGATAGCGAACATTGATGTTGATGATGGTCTGTTTCGCCAATCAAAGAGATGGTGCACAGAGCGACGGGCAATAAACTCCGTTGCGGCTGCGCCTAAAAGCGCCCACCAGAAACTGTTTCATCTGTCTCGTTTAAATCCACCTCGTCTTGCTCGTTGACCGTGTTGTTTCCCTCTGCCGCCGCGATGATGAAGAAGAGACAGGGCCAAAACGGTGAGTACCAGTGCGAAAACTCGTCTACTTTTTTCATTATCTCGTCGCCATCGCGGCTATCTGTCTATATCGGCCAAGCGAATGGCCTGCAGGGGCAGTCGCTTGGGGGGAATCGACTGCCTCGTGTTTAATTCGCACCCACCCGGGGTAGCGCATTTTTGAAATTGTGATTGGTCGTTGCTGCGGTCCGAGCTACGGCGTCCTTTTCTACTCGACTTCACATTCCCTTCCCACCTTTGTCGCTTCACAGCGACACTGGTTTCTTTCTGCTCCGTTTTTAGCTCCTTTTCTCTTTTTCCTTGGACCCTGGTGCATGTCCTCCTCGGTAACAGCGCGCATGAGCTCGTCCGAAACCCCCTCCGCCGCGGCACCGTCTGGTAGCTCTCTTTCCTCTCGGTCGTCTTTTTCCTCCTCAATACACGATAACTCATCTGCGCATTCCCCAGCTCCCAGCTCCTCCTCTCAATCAAGCCCCGCTGATGCGTCTACCACCCCTACCACCTCACCAACGCCAACTACCACACCACAGTCAAGCGCGCAATCGAGTCCTGCACAATCGTCTTCGACAGCAGCCAAGACCACTTCCTCGCCCTCTGCGAACTCTGCCTCGTCCACCCTCGCACCGGCAACCACCACATCCTCGTTCACGTCCCAGGTTGCTACCACATTCTCGTATGTTCTCGTCCTTTCGCATGTGTTCGGCCTTTGACTGTACCCCTCTTTTCAAGCACGACAGATACTGCCGGCTCCATCGTCTTTGTCACCAGCACCGTCCCTGAAGTCATCGCCACTACTGCCGTTAGTTCGACCACGGGTCACAGCAGCTCGAACAACACGGGTGTCATCGTCGGTTCTGTCGTCGGTGGTGTTGCCGGGATCACCATCCTAGTCTTTCTACTCCTCTGCATCCGAAAACGAGTGCGCAGAGACGAATTCGACGGCAACTTTGATCCCGATCGTGTCATTGGACACGCAGACGTTGGCGGTGGCACACTCCCCAATATCGACCTCGCAGACGAAGTGACCCCGTTCCCTCAAACATACACAGATCAGGGCAGCATGCGTGAATACGGTAAATCGCCGTATATCCCTGTGCCCTCGTCGTTAGGGCCAAGCGGGCATGCCAGCTCCGAGTTTTACCCACCTGGGTCCATGGGTGCGGGTTCGTCCGTCATTGACGCACAGCCTCGGACGTTTGCGCAACTCGGTGCAGGACCGCCTCCTCCGGGTGCTTATGCACCTCCGATCAGCACGTACGGCGCGGGGCCTGTGGACTGGCACAGTCCTCGCCCTGGGGTGTCTCCTCCCCCTTCTACGGCGAGTAACACAACGTCAACGCGGATAGCAAAGGAGCGCGAGGCGACGGGACGAGGCGGACAGGGTGCAGGGTTGGGATTGGCGACCCAACCAGAAGCCGCCGAGGGCAGCGGGGATGTGGTCGTGCATCAGGACGCAGGTAGGGCGCCGATCGATGAGCCTGCGCCACCGAGGGAAATTCCACCTTCCTACGACTCGATTCGACGAGATTGAGGGGTGGATGAAGGTCGGTCTGGATTCCCTTTTACCAAGAGAGTCGATGCGGAGATCGAACTCGTCTGCTTTTTTGCTTTGAAAGGTGACTATTGGGTCGCTTTATCTGTTTTTGCTGCTAGACCATGGTTTGGACTAATGTATATCTTGTACAGATGTTGCTCGCTCATGACCACGACACACGGGAACCGCCATCCTTTCATGTGCTATACATCTTGTCGCTTCGTGTTTCTTACGTGTCACATGCTTACGCCTATTCAGATTGACGACGCCCATATCGACGTATCCTACAAATCCCGTATGCGAACATCGGGTATTCTTTTTAGTACCCTCCTACACACGTGCATCTCAGCCCCTCCGTCTTATGACCTGCCTTTCTTGCCCACCTAGTCTCCTTTTTTTTCGTTCCAAAGTTACGCCTTTTGATCTTCTGTTTCTCTTTTTCTTGTTGCGTTGGCCGACGTTGACTCGTCGGCGCTTACTGCAATGACGTTCCCGTTGTCTAACCTTATCCGGTTTGAGGTGGCGATCGACAGAAGCGGGATATGCACATTGACTGATTCGATTATCCTCTGGAATTCGACCTCGTTCAACGTTCTACGCTGGCCACGTGTATGCGGGCCCCGATGCTATTCATAACCAGATAGATTTTGGGCCAAAAAGAAATACTTATCAGCGTTGCACCCGGCCCATTCGTGGACGCGGTGGGCCGGTGGGGTCCGCTGCAGCGTGTAATGATGGCGAGGCTAGAATGGGGTTACCGTGGAACTCGGTGAGCCCCATGTAGAGCGCGTCATTTCATTTTTACAGGAGCGGAAGGGCCAACCCAAAACGCCGGGTTCCTTCAACTCGGCGTTCGGCGCTGCACTCGAGTGTTGGCATACTGTCGCGTACAGGGCGAAAAAGAAATACTTATGAACGTTGCACCCGACCCATTCGTGGACGCGGTGGGCCGGTGGCGTTGCAGGGTGCAATGATGGCGAGGCTGGGGTGGGGTTAGCATGGTACTCGGTGCGCCCCCGGGCCGTGTAGAGCGCATCATTTTTACAGTAACGCACAACGTCGGATGGAGCGGAATGGCCGGCCCGAAACGCCGGGTTCCTTCAACTCGGCGCTCAGCGCTCCACTTGAGTGTTGGCATCATGATATTGCGTTTCCGTTGCATCATGTCACAGTTCGGCACTGTCTGGGTGCTATATGAATATGCGACCTGGGCGTCCCGCTTGAAACCTAACCAGTCGGACCTAACACTCAAATACTCACCGGTGCCGGCTTTTTTTTTGGTCGGGTCGAGAAAAAGTGACGTTGCTAGTGGAGTGTTGACTTTGATGACTCGCTGTCAAGTCCCGAGTCCCGAGACTAGTACGCTCGTTATGCAAAGTAGTTGATTCTTCTCTTGCATCAACTAAATTTCGAGCGGTCAGTAGGTCACGAGAGTACGCATACGTGTGCACATGCCGCTTGCCTTGGAAACCTGGCACCAGAAATCTCTCCAAAAAAAGTAAGTAAATCACTGTGCTCGCTTGGCATAGTATTACGTGCGCCCACGCCCCCTCTCCCTCCTATTTATTCCCTATCGAAAACAAGTTGAAACACCCACCCAAACCCCTCCCCACCCGACTTAAGTCCACCTCCAGCATCCGCCGACGTGACCTATTGATGCAAAGACGGGCTGGCACAATACCCGGGGCCCAGTCAGGCGGAACACCATATAATCTAAAAGTGAAGCTAGTGACGGCACGATCAGCGAGAGCGGTAGAATTATCCTGATTATTCCGGGATGTGGCCATCTACTCCGCGGATTCTACCACGGCAGTGTTCTCGGTATCAATTCATCGTGTAAGGTCTTCTTGCAGCAGGGCTGTGTCGTAAAACCGACTTGATCCCATACCCTGCATCCTGTGTGGCGAGCGATGCCTTGGGAGGGCGCCCATAGTTCCTCCTCTCTCTCGACATCTACCCCAATGGCCGATCCGTTCGCTCAAAATCATCACAGTAACAGCTCCTCAGCTCCGTTGGACGAAGACATACCGTCTACTACAGTACAGGCCGAAGACCCTGCGATCGAACGTGAGTATCCGTTCCGCTACCATCGACACCAAGAACATATTGATCGCGCGCTTATCTAGCTCTCATCTATGACGATGATCGAGACCCGGTTCCGAATCGAACCAACCATGCCCTGTGCTACTGGTGCTATGGACTTCACGTGCTCTTCATCGTCATCCACGTCATGCTCGTCGGTCTGTTGTTCACCCACCCAGAGCACAAGTTCTCGGTTCCAGCCAACAGCACCTCTCTCACCGTTGGCCTGAGCGCCTTTCTACAAGCCTTCTATACGGTTCGTCCGCAATTTTTTCTGCAATACTACGCAGTGAAGACGACGCTCTCGGACAGATATACACTGCCGTTCTAGTGGTCATCACCCAACAACTCGCGTTATCCGCCGCCATGACCAAGAAGCAGACCCTCACAGCCGTGCACGATATCGTCGGCGCATGGAACGGCATTGGGGCCGCGATCAGCGCGTTGTGGCAACAGACCAAGGTCGCTTCTGCGCCGTGGATGCTCGTCTTGATCTTGGCATACCTGGCCTGCGTGTCTGGCCTCCACATCATCTCGTCGTCCGTCATCCAATTCGAGGCATTCAACAATACCGTCACAAGCATCGTACCATCGACACTAGCATGGTCCCAGGGGTCTGCCAACCTCTCGAATATTGGCTGGGCTGATGTTTCACCATTGTTAACAATGTGGCCATTGCTGGAGACTGCCAAGGGGCTGAGTGGGAGGACACTGTATGATGTGCCATCATCTGGCTATGCCTACACTGGGGCTGTTGTGAATGCAACCACTATCAGTGCTGAGTGTGGTTTGCTCTCCAATCTCTCTGTTGGCATGTGGAATCCAGACTTTCAACTCTATGATGTTGAAGTCAGTGGACTTGGTGAAATTTTTTTGGGTGTATCTGGTATGCATCTTTCCAGAGAGTTTACCTTCCATCCTAACATATGGTTATCAGGACTGGTAAACTCAGTGACCTGGGTTAAGCCTTATGGCCAAGATTCTATCTATCTTGTAAGTGATTCAGTGAATGGTTTCCAAAACTGACCATGGATAATCCCCAGGATTGTTCTGAATGTCTTCTTCATGTTGTTAGTTATCAAGTCACCACTGCAATAGAACTGGGTAATCTAACTGGTCAAGTTCTTCAAGTTGATATGAGACAGCCAGCTGGGAACACAAGCAAGTCATTTCTGAATAAGTCCTGAATTACATTGTTTAACTCACTCCATTTAGTTTATGGTGTTCACAATGTCAATGTTTCAACCATAACATATTTTGTTGGATGTACTCTGGATGCAACAACAACTCCCCTCCACCTTTCCATGGAGAATGGGAAGGTTACTGATACCCAACCATTATCTAAAACCTCTGAGCATTAGCCCTGGACACTGTGGTCACCAGGTTCTACCACAGAGTTAACCTATGCAGTATGAAGTCCATTTAAAGTGCTTTGTTTTTACTAACTATTTTATTAGTTTAATAAAGCAAAGTATTTGGATTTTGCTTCAGAAATGTTTTGTCAGAAGGTACAACTACCAGGCACTGATGTACAATGTAGTGAAGATATTTCTATTGCTGATGTGTAAGTGCTATGAGATACATTATGTTCAAATCAGTGAACTAATTATCTGAATGAAGATACTTGAACTCCTTGTTGAATATTTCCTGGTTCTCCAACTTTGCTCCAATTCCTAATGGGTTGTCACCATCGATAACCCTTCAGCATAATGAAATGCAAGATGCTGTTGCACAGACTGCAGCTGCATTTGTATGGCTAGGTATGTTTATAATCATCCTTTGTTGCACTAGCTTGATCTCAATGCTCTCTGATGATTAACAGCTGGTGTTGCTAGAATCCTTCAGCTGGGTCAGGGATATAGCTTGATATCCAAACAAGTCTTAGAACTCAGACTGAATGTATGTATTATTTCTACTTTAATTTATTTCATTGATTTACTTTCTTATAGGCCAACACTATACCAGTAGGCTGTTATCTACAATATGTGATAATTATATCTTATTATTATCCCTTTCAGATTGTTGTTGGCATGATTAACTCCAGCATGCTCTTGATCATTATAATTTGGATGTTTCATAGTTCACATTCCACAGGACCAGTGACCAAGCCTAGTGTCCTGGGACTGGTGTGGATTTCTGCCAAGTCCAATATCTTACAGCATCTCATGAAGAGGACCAATTATTCATTACCTGACCAATGGAGGCTAAATGGGATGAAGAATGAAGTTTCTCTAGCAGACTTGGTTTCTGAGCCAACAAGATATGATGAAGAGAAAGATAGCCTCCAAGATAGAGGCAGTATTTCCCAAGCTCATTTCTCTGCTTCTGATTGGCAATCATTTGCTATACAAGGTTGGTGTTAACTTCTTTATTTTAGTAATCAAACAGCTGATATAATTTATAAAATGAGCTTTTTCACTGCATTCATTATGCTATATTCTTCATGGAATTCTCCTTGCATTACATGTGGCATTGGTTGTCCTCCTGGTCTATCACCCTGAGCATCATGTTATAATACCACAGGATAATCCTTTGGTGACAACCACCTTGAGTATATTTCTTCAAGCCTTTTATGTTGTGGGTATTCTCTGGTATCTATACACAAATACTCTCAAGTTTGATTATTGTAGCTATATGCTGCTGGCTTGGTGTTCATCATGCAGCAGCTGGCCATACAAAAACTTCTCAAACACACACAATATTTGACAGTAGTTCATGATATTGCTCAAGCATGGACTGGGATTGGATCTGCTCTCTACACCCTTGGGCAACAGATCAAGATACCATCATCCATCCTAACTCTGCTTGGTGTGGTGGTCTATTTGGCATGCATCTCTGCTCTTCACATTGCCTCCACCACTATCATGCAGTTTACACCATTCAACAGCACTTCTGTCATCAATGTTCAAACAGGAATGGCCTGGCCAAATAGCTCAGTTCTTGCAAATATAAGCTGGGCAGATCATTTTGCTAGATTGCCCCCAGACAGCCTCATTGCCAATATTCAAACCAATGGGCTTCTTAATAACACTATCTATGATATTCTGGACACAACTAACTCTCACTTTACAAGTGCAACTGTGAATGCAACTTCAGTGAAAGTCAACTGTGGTCTAGTGTCAAATCTATCTGCAGATACATCATCTGAGTCTCTCAACTTCTTTATGGATGGTTTTGGATATGGAGCTTTCTTCTTTGGTTGGTCTCTATGATTAACTGTTATGAATTTCCTTGCTTAATTTTTTTCTATACTCCACTCCATCCTTAGACCATGATTCTTCAATAAAACAAAACCAAATTGTTTACCAGCCAACATTTTACTACCTGAAGTTAGGAACAATCAGTTGCAATTCTAATTCAGCTTGCAATGGACCTCTTTTCTTCATGATCACCACTGATATGGAGTTAAACTCATCCATTCATAACAGTACAATGTCTATCAGTGTCAACATTCAAGTTGCAAATGGTAAGTGTCAGATACTTTGGTAAGTTTCATGCCATGCCACTCAATTATTTGCAGATGATAGTTCCCAAGTGACAGCTTATCTTGCAGCATGTATCTTGCTGCCTCAAACTACTCCTGCTATTTTGGATATTCAAACTGGCATGCTTACTCCAAGTCCAAGTCCACCACCTTTGAGACCTTGGGACCTGCTGTCTCCAGATTTACAACCACAGGAGTCCTTCAATTTGACATCCATTGTAAGCCAAAAAAACTTCCCAATTTGACGATTTTCATTATTTCATTTATTAGGTTGATATCATGTTTTATGATAGTGGATATGCTATATGTCCACAGGATGGATTTGTAGGATGTTCCCAACTCAAGTATATATAATTTCTGCTTAGTCTTTGTTATTCAAACTAAGCTATGACTGTGTATAGTACAACTACCAACAGTCCCTTGCACACAGTCACAACCACACCAAATCAGGTGGAACAAGCCATTGAACACACAGTGGCATCTGTACTTTGGACTGGTAAGTTCTGATGTATGTATTTTTTTTTTTGTCATTATATCATTGCTATTTTCTAGCTGGTCAGCTGGGGTCAAAGCAAGGAGGATTTGACAGGATAATAGGTGAAAGTCAGGTGACACAGACAATGACCAAATGGAGATTGAATGTGGGTGTAACAATTTCTGTTTAAAACATTATTTTATTCATTTCATGTCCTCAATAGATCAATGTGGTTCCAGTAAGTATTTGCTGGCTGCATGATGGCAAATAGAAATCTTATTTTTCTTATAGGTTGTGATTGCCTCAATAGCATCACTGATTCTATTCATCCTGGTATTTTGCTTGATTGGCATGCCTTCAAGGATTCCTCACCATTATCCATCCATCACTGGACTGAGTGTTTTGGAAATACT
>JBBPLW010000542.1:0-12116 GCA_038089995.1 Tylopilus balloui | reverse complement strand
TTCAAACACGCCGCCGATATTCTCTCACAATATAAGAAGTCGAGAGGACTAACCTGAAGCTCCCCAATACCCCCACAGGACGCTGTGTCTCTACGTGAAGTACCTCCCTGTGAATGCCCCTCTCAAACCTACATCTCACTATCGTCGCCTCGGCAGTCAGCCTCTTTATCCTCTCCCCTCTTCTATACTTCGCCGTCAAACTCTGCTGCTGGAAACCCAACCCCAAAAAAATAGTTACCCCCCTAATGAACCTCAACGTCCCAAACTCGCCTTCCCCAGTTTAAATGCATCCACATTTTCTTTCACCTAAATTCATTGAACGACATGTCATCACCCTCCTCCATAACCTCCTCCCCTCCATCCTGGCCACCCAGCCCCCTCATTGCAACCACCCACATACCTATAAGACGAGTATACCCATCATACCTTCCCATTGAATATGCCCTCACCCTATACTCTGCACTGTTGGAATTTCCGGCCACCCTGAATGCCATCGAAAACCTCCCAGCCTTTGAAGATGATTTCGAAATGCAAGAATTGGTACGAGTCTTTCATCGCATCCAACGTCTCCATAGGATGGAATCTCACGTTGCCACCTTCCCTCCCAACTTTCTTGCTATACATTCCCTCTCGCTGTCTAAAATCTCACAAGATGTTCTCACTATCCTACACCATCGAGGGTTCCATGGGATAGTGGCTGCCCTACCCCCACACACAGTTCATCACACATTCCGACTCGTATACCTCAGCATGACTCCAGCCGAACAAACCCTCTATACCTACCATTCTGAGGCTCTTCATCCAATCCCATGCCCTCTGACCGCATACCTCATCCAAAATCAAGGCCAACCCATGGCCAAACCGATGCGCTCACACCCCTCTCTGTTGGAATGGATCTCTTCTCCTCCCAGCTCTCCCACCTCCGAGTTTTCGGACACCTCTACCCTATTCAACGAACCGCCCGGAATTGACGAGGAGGCCCTCGCCACCATACAAGCCTATCAGATCCGTCTACCCTCTGGACAAGTCACCCTATCCGCTCCCTATCAAACACTCCCTCAGGTATTCCTCCCAAGACTCGTGACTGCTGATACGCAATGCTTTCAGTGTGAGGGTTATGGACATTATAGGGAGAACTGCCCGCAATATACATGCCCCAATTGCCATATCGTCGCTCCTGGACACCCGTAGTATAACTGTCTTCGGACGCGTTGTGACTTTTGTTATCGATGGGGACATACTCCCCGATTTTGCCCTGGGCGAATCTGTGTATATTGTAATACCTCAGGCCACCTGGCTGACGACTGTCCTCGTCACGTTGCTGAGGAATCAAGAGGTGGACACTATCCTCCTTCGGGAACGCCATCGACTGAGGATAATTGAACCTAGGGTTTAATTGTACGAGAAGGGTAATGTTACAATCTTCTTTCCTTTCTATCGTACCCTATTGTTCATGGTCGAGTCTATGACTTCTTTGCACATTAACCACTCATCCTTTCCCTAGACTTCGAAGCGATCTCCTTCGCAGCATTATGAGACTAAGTTGTTCACCTTCTGACCTTCTCCTTTATCGACTTAACCTTGCTGACATTTGTCCTCATCGTTTACTTCCTATGGACCTTCATCTCCATTGAGTAACTCTCTCGTGTTACTTACGTGTCCCCATATTCCATGACCTTCCTTGCCCTTCCACACTTGCCCTAAACACCTTGATGTACGCTATTTAATCTCGTTCCTTGTACTTAATCACTTGATCGCTTTCTACACTACTTGTGGGTTGTCTATATGAAATATATTGTGATTCTCCTCCATCAAGGCCTCATCAGACTTCCCTTGCATGTGATATCCCAAGGTTCTCTCTGAGACGTTGTGCCTCTTTGTGAGTGCCTCCTCGGAGTAGTAAATCCCAAACGACCCGCTCCGCGTAACACTATACAGTCGTTAGTAGAACAGTATAGAAATGATATAGAGGACATGGATGAAAAGGTAAGAGATTGTTGCTTGTTCTAATGATATAACTAACTTGAATTCTCTATGTAGCTAATATATTTTTTTTGGCACTGAGGAAGGCAAGAAAAAAGGATGTATCTATTTCCAATGCTATTTTGCATGTCAAGGGAGACAAGCATGCATTTGTATGCCTCTATTTCTCTCCTGCATGTGATTTGCTACTCACATCAGACACAGAATACCTTTGTGAAAGACATTACACTGCTGGGTCTCCATCTGCAGAAGATGAAGAAGAGTGGAAAGAATGTGAACATCAATTCCAAGAAAGGTTTCATGGTCCTGGCCTGTGAGTGTGGACTAACAAAGATATAAATTCATATCTACATACAACTTTTTTGTATACAAATATATACCACTTTTAGCTCTTGAAAGTTCTTCCAGAATGCAAGTAAAACTTAGATTTGAAGCACCAAACATGAGTTGAACTTAGGTTCAATGTGCCAAACATAAGTCAAACTCAAGTTTGCCACACTACATAGTGGTATTACCCAGCAGAAATACATTGAACACATGTTAGGCATTCCAGGAAACAATAGAACATATGCTTAGAGTGCCAAACAGTCAAACTTTGCTTTGGCCCCACCAAAGTGGTGCATTCAAATTTGGTAATCTCTTTTTGGGTGAAATAAAACTTTATTGACTTGTTTTGACAAGTGATGATTTTCAACTATTTATAGGGACAACCACAATAAATCCTACCACAACAATTCCAATTACCACATTCAAACTATATTCATCCACCAATGAATCATGTCTGACTACTACTGGCTCTCTACAACTCCCAATGTAACCCTTGTCTCATATGCTTCTCAGGTGAAATATACCATTCATCTCATAGATGCTGGATACTTCAAGGTCAAGGTCACCAACACCAACAACAATATTACTGAGCATCAGACATGGCTTCCTGAATACTACATTGACCATTTCATCAAGTTTCTGTTTTGCTTCAACCTTTGCATTTGGCTCTGGCATGCTTATCATAACCAAATGATGAAAGCCATCAAACATTGTATTCCTAGTCTTATTCTCATCATATATCACCTTGACAATGTTGGGGAGAGCCTCATTCATTCAACCCTTGACATCCTGAAGGAAGACATCAATGATTGGCAATCCCAAAATTTCGAAGAATATCTTGTTATTGAATTCCTCATCAGATAACATGACCCAATGGTGGTTGCACACTTTCAGTGCACCTTTGAAAGTGTCCTGTACATATTCCCAAATATAATGTTCAGGAAGTTCAATATGTTTTGAATATCCTTCAACAATAGGATTATTAGCAATAAAAATTGCTCCTTGGTTATCACAGTGCATAGGCACTGGTGGAATGGAGAAATCCAATTCCAAGAAGAGATTTTTTATCCAAGATATCTGTTGTGCAATGTCAGACATGGCTTTATACTCAGCTTCCATAGAGAAAAGAGAAATGGTTTTCTGTCATCTGGAGATCCAAGAGACAAGACCATTTGCAAGGAAGATTGCATATCCAGTAGTGAAATTATGAGTAACTAAATCTATAGCCCATTCTGAATCTAAATAGGCAATAAAGCCAGTTTCAGTTTGACCTCCAAACTTTAGACAGAGACTCTTTGTTCCAGCTAGATAGCAGATTATATAAAGAGCTTGTTTAAGATGGTCTTCAGATGGATTTGCTAAGAATTGTGACATTTTAATCATAGCAAATGCTAGATCAGGATGAGTTCCAAGCATGATATAGAGTAAAGAACCAATAACCAACTAATATTGGCTTTGAAGAGAAGGGTTAGAATCTGCAGTATTCACAACTGGTTGATATCCAGTTGGAAGAGAAGTTTGTGCCACTTTGGCAATATTAAGACCAAATTGTTTAAAGACTTTATCTGCATAAGTAGATTAGTCAGAAGTAAGAGTTTGGTTTTTGCGATCATGAATGACATGCATTCCCAGATACTCTTTTATCTCTCCTAATCTTTACATTCCTAAATCTTCATAAAATGGTTCTTCACTTTTTTAACCAACTCTGAGTTGAATCCCATAAAGAGAGCATTGTCAACATAGATGACTAGAACGATTAGCTCAGTATCTATGTATTTATAATAAATGCCTGTATCTGAAATAGAGTATTTAAATTCCATTTTCAATAAAGAAGAATGAAGCTCTTTGTTCCATTGCAAAGGAGCTTGCTTGAGGCCATAAATGGCTCTCTTTAACTGACAAACCTTATATTCTTGCCCTTTAATGACATAACCTTCAGGTTGATCAAGATATATTTCTTCATCAAGCTTGGCATATAAGAAAGCTGTTTTGACATTGAGTGTTTCAATATTCCAGTCTTTCAAGGCAGCAAGTGAAAGAAGAAGCCTTATGGTTTCAAACCATGTAACCAGAGAGAAGATATCTTTATAATCAAGGCCATAGATTTGAGTAAATCCTTTGATGACAAAGTGAGCTTTCTTTCTGCCATTGCTTTTAACAGTAAAGACCTATTGACCTTTTATGTTCTTATGACCTTTTGGTTTATCCACTGACTCCCAAACTTGATGATCCATTAGAGAGTTATACTTGCTATCACATGCCTTTAACCATTCTTTTCAATCTTCCTTAGACAGTTGTTTAATATCTTTAAAGTGTTGAGGAACACCTTTAGAATCAACTGTGTAAAATAGCATCTGATTAAACCATTGAGTGGTAAAGTTTGTATTAGGATTGTTCATTTCTTCATCTTCAGAGATATAAGCACATCTATCCATTAGTATGTCTTCTTGAGAAGACTCCTCCTGTCTTTGAACATCTGGTTGAGAAGGAAGAGGTATATAATGTTATGGATTACGAGCATCAGGTACTCCTTGATGAAGAATTCTTTCAATGTTATCACATTGTTCCCAAATTTCCCTTTTAATTTCAGCAGGAGTTTTAGTCCTATAAGCAGAATCAGGTTTGAATTTTGGTTTTAGAGTTCTATCAGATCATCTAGGTTGAAAGGTAAATTCACCACTGGGATATGTTCAGACAATTG
This sequence comes from Tylopilus balloui, assembly GCA_038089995.1. Taxonomy (NCBI): domain Eukaryota; kingdom Fungi; phylum Basidiomycota; class Agaricomycetes; order Boletales; family Boletaceae; genus Tylopilus; species Tylopilus balloui. The sequence continues at coordinate 7,105 of JBBPLW010000542.1, read as the reverse complement.
AAGGTCCTGCCAAAGGTGGACAAGGACCAGGAGGTATAGAAAAGAGTGATTATTGTGGAAGATTTGGTATTCTTCTAGGCTCTGGATGTGTCTGGTTCACAGGTATTGATGGCCTACCAGAAGAGTGAGGAGAGGGAGTTTGATAATGAGGTCTTGAAGGAGATCTATTAGGTGTTCCAGGAGGTGATCCATCCAGACTACCAGGTCAAGATCCTCTAGTTAGCTCATCATCATAAAACATCATCATCCAATGGTTATGGTTTCAAGAGCAAATGGAAAATTTGCAAAGATCAATATGAACCAATCCAAGAGGATGAGATGCATGAGATGAGCTAATAGGAAATGATGATTGTGTCATTTTACCCAGTAAACACCCTCTACAAGATGAGGAATTATCAGGAATAAGAAGAAAAGAAAATCCAGAAACAGTTTTTATGGCATGTTTCATAACATTCTTGGAAGTATGCCCAAGACACATATGTATGCCACAAGAGATAATCATCTTCCTTTTGAATAGTGGCGGATTCTGCCATTGGAATGAGTGTAGAAACTCTGAACCAGTAGAGCTTATCCTATTGAAATCACAGAGCTGCAGAGATAACAGGAACACCAGACCTGTTCAAAAATAAAGTTCTTTTATTGTCAACAGTACACTTATAGCCCAATTTAGTAAAGGTAGTGACTGAGAAAAGATGATTCTGGAGATGCAGAGCATATCAAATACCAGATAATGTCCTAGTGATGGTTTTATTACCATTGTTGTGCTTAAAGAGCATGTTCCCTGGACCATAAGTATCAATAATATTACCATTTGCTGTTTTACATTTTCAAATATTCAACTGTCTAGAGATAAAGTCATCAGCATAAGGCATAAGGTGGTTAGTATATCCAGAATCCACTAGCCAAAGCTGTTTATCATTTGTACTCTTAGTTGAATCAGCCAAATAGCAGGAACTGTATCCATTGTTAAAATCATCATATGTGGTATCTACATATCTGGGGTTTTCATTTTCATCACCATAAGTGATGAACAATCCTGGTTCATAGCCAGATTTCCAACAACCTTTAGAATCTCTTTCTCCATTTCTAAAGTTGGATTTGAAAGAGTTTATAGATCGGAAATCCATATCTTTACTCTTTTGAGAACCTCTCCTCAATGATGAAGGTCTGTCACACTAAGGAGTATGTTTAGACAGATTGGGCTTGAAAGGATAAAGAGAAATCTTCACTAAATCTAGCTCATTTAGGAGTGATGCCTTCATTGTCTGAGATTTCCCAGTCCAAATATTCTTCTTCATAGAAAAGAATGATAGACTTCAACACATCTTCATTGACCATCATGGTAGTAAGATCCAAGGTCTCTATCATATCCACAACATGAGTTTTGACCTCATTTGCCTTGGCTTTCCCTTTCCCTTTATTATTATTTTTAAGGATAGCAGAGGTAGGTTGTTTACACTGATTGGTGGACCCAGACTGAGCAAATAGTTTGATATAATTGTCCTGATGCTACTCAGTGATATGTCCAGTGCCTTAGCACTTAGCACAACAGTTTACCTTCTTCTGTTTCTGTCCCTGAGACTTGTCTTTCAACTTCTATTGAAATTGAGAGGGACCTGCAATGCAATGAGCAAGGCTTTGGTCCTTGAGGTGTTTATTCTCAGCAAGAATCATAGCAATAATATTAGCTGGGATAAAGTCAGTTGTGGTTTTACATAGTATGAATGGCAGTAGTAATAATGCCTTCAAAACCTGGTGGGCATCCAGCACAGATTAGCATAGCATGCAGGTTCATTGGTATATTCAATCCAGTGGCTAAAAGTTTTGAGAATAGATCCTCAATTAAACCTATCTGTTGTGATGCATCACCATTCAAGTCAAGTTGCCACCTAATCACTTGTCAGAACAAGTGAAACTGTCCAGTAGGACTGGTGGTTGAATATGATGTGGCTAGGTTAGCCAATGTTCTAAAAGAAAGTGAAGTATAAATGGCATCATAGACATTAACAATATGGGTTCAGAGTTCATCCTTTAGATAAAGGGAGATGACTTTGTTCACCTACATGTCATTATTGATCCATTTCTCCTGGGCAAGATGATCTTGTATAGCTCCTTGTCCTGTATGAGAGAAAGTCATTTCTCCAGCTGCAATACACCAGACTCAAAGAGTCATGAGATAGGAACAAATGAAAAAAAGCCATGCATGGTAGTTGTCTTTGCTGGTAAGAATAATAATGTTTTTTGTGATGCCAGCTGGAGTTAGATTTCAACATAGTGGATTACTAGATGATTCCAGTAACAAACATGTCAGTAACATGAGAGATACCTGAGAGAATGGATGAAAGTATAGAAGAAATTTCTCTTTCAAGTATTCGTTCCATAGATCCTAAATTGAGGTCTTCTTGAAAGTGGTAGTTTGGAACTGAAGTGTTCCCTACCATATAGCCTTGAACTGAACAAGGAATATATGGTGGAATAAAGAAAGATGTTTTTCTATACAATTTAATGCCCTATAATTAATCAGGAACTTAGAGCTATGCCTGAGGTTTAGCAGGACATTGCATGTGTATGTTGCAAAGGCAAAGAGGGAAAGTGGAAATGTGTTATGTAGAGGCATGAGGAACAACAACTCTAGGCTATTTTCCTTGAACTCTTGAACCAGAGGGTTCAGAGTCATGCTTGTGCTTACATTCCAACATAAGCTAAGCTTGACATTTTTCTTTCTCTAGGGCTGCAACATGTTCCTGAAAATTGATGAGTTCAGTTCAAACTTTCTTGAGTTCATTGAGTGTAGCATTATGCTCCTCAAGATCTGCTATAGCTTCAACATTCAGTGTTGTGTTGTGATGTTGAAGAAAATCAAGGTCTTGTTCCAGATCTCTAACCCTTACTAGGCTTACTAGGAGAGGTCATTAATCAAATTTGAGACCATCAGCTCTAGCTTTCACTAGTTCTTGATTTAAAAAGGGAAAGTAAAAACAAGTAAATGAAAGTCTCCTTATTCTATCCATCTTCTCATTCCAGACATTAACTCGAGGTATATCCCAATAGGGAGCATCAAGAGGTGTGAACCAATGCATTCTCTCAATGTTGGATCTGGTTTTCTTGATGATGGGAGCGTCATTAGGATCTAGAACATCTCCAATTTTAATTAGAGGTGTTGGGTGAGCAGCTTGGAAATGAGTTCCATCTGACTGTACCCATTAATACCCCTTTATAAACAAAAAGGTCCCAATATTGAGTTTGCAGTGACCAATCATCATCTGTGACCTCACCAAACAAGTCAGAGGTTTCAATGACCATGACCCAGCCTCTGCCACCTGTGGAAAGTATATCCTCAAGATGATATCTCTGCCTGTCCTTGTTGTCCCAAATAGCCATTGCTGGAATATCCTAGTTCCAATTGAATTGGACAAGGTTGGTCTACTCTGGGGCATCTGATCCTCCTGGACAAGGAGAATTGTGATGCTTTCTTCCTGGGAGCAGTATGTGATGATAAGGGTTATATTGGACTTCTGGATTAGGATGATTCATTAGCATTGATCATTTCTTCTCATAGCAATGGCTCAAGAATGGAAGCGAGTGCTTAGTTAAGCCCTTCATCATTAATCCTAAGAGGATTTGGAATAAGAAAGATATCCTATCTATGCCTCCCATATCTGGGAGATCTTTCGATGATAGGAGCTTCAAAGTGTTTGATTGCTTCAAAGTCAGCCTATCCCAACACTGATTGGACAGACTACACAAAGAACTGGTGAACTAAGTTCATTTGCATTAGGATGATGGTTATTAACCAGATGTAATTCAGAATATGAAGGTGTTGTGAAAAGCAAATCATATGTAGCAAGATCTCAATGACTTACTTCAAAAGTATTGTTTGGGTTTGGTAGATTTTGTTGTCCTTGGCTTTCCAAAGGAATCACCTAATATCCAATCATATGAAGACCATTGTTAGTATAAAGTTGAATGCCAACATGGTAACCATGTTCCTCTGAAACAAGGAAAAAAATAATAATTAAAAAATATCCAAAGAACACATACCACACCACCAAAGTGTTTGTGTATTGGTTTGTTGCAATGAACAAAAGAAGCATAGGAGCTTAGAGCATGAGTCAGAAAGGACTCAATATACCTGGTAATGGGGCAAGCCTGAGTAATGGAGCTCATTATTAGTGGGAAAACCTGCCATCATCTGGTGAGTCTGTACCTAGAGGCTTTGAGATGCTTTTGCTTGTAATTGATTGACATCTAGTGAGCTTGAGAGAAACCCATCCAACTCCATCATCTGTGGTCCCTATAAAGATGAAGGGAGGGTCATTGAATCAGTCTGGTCAAGTGTCAGTTTTCAGGCTCAGGTAGTGAGTGGATATGTACATTGATGGTCATGACAGGGCCCATGCTTGAGCTACCCAACCACCTTTCCAATGCAATGACCACTGGAACTGTCCAGCATTATGATGGCAAGAAGTGTCCTCTAAGACATGAAGACAAAAGATTGTTGTCAAGGAAGAAGAAAAAATTCAAGTTAAAAGAGATGGTGAAAGCTGATAATGAAGATGATGTCCAGGCCAGCCCTTCAAACAGCTCATCCTATGAAGCAAAAGCCCTAGCAGTTGCATCATTTCTCTGTAATGCATGCAAGGGTCATGACTCTCAATACTTGTGGCCCCTGGGTAGCAAGAAACATGCATGTCTGGTGTGTGTGTCAGCAAAGACTCATTGTAAGGTCGAAGTTGAGTTCAGACATGGTTTATATTTGTCATGTCTTGGTGAAGAAGAAAACCCAGGTCTGTCTAGGATCTACCTACCCTCCATGTGAAAAAGTGTCTATGTCCCAGAAGCCTACTGTGGAGAATGAGGATAAGGAGCTGCTTCAGCTCATGACACAGTTGCATGAGCATGTCATCACTATAGAGAAGAAGCAGACCATGGAAGATCAGGAGAAGCAGGGGCTCATGTCCCAAATTTTGAATCTGGAGGTTTAGATTATACATTTGAAAAATAGGGCATTCTAGCCTTGATGGCAAGCATTCACACTTCTATGTGTCTTCCCTGCTCCTGATATTTTGTTTCATGTATGTTCTCATTGAGTGGATGCATTTGAGATCTTTCTCCACATTTGAGATCAATACACATGGAATGAAAAATGCCTTGAAGCCAAAGCCATCAGGTCCCAGTCAAGAATTTTTACCAGGCTTGAGCTAATTTAGAGTCAGTGCTAATACATACTGACATCAAACCCTCCTTGCACCCTGCCAAGATAACAGTACCTGTAGTGCATAAGGTTGGTTCTGTGATTGCATCTTGGCTGCTTGGTATCCCCAGGATTCTCAGGTCTATTTGAGGCAAAAATGACCACCAGATCACTGAGGACACTCCACAATGATAAATTTCAAGAAAAATATGGCAGTCACAGTAAAGTCCAAGGAGATCTGGGCTTAGGGTTCTAGGCTAAGAGTTGATCTCCTAACCTTGGCAGGTTTAGTCATGCAATAAGCTCCCTTCTGGAATCAGAGCTCCAAGAGGAGTGCAGCAGTACTACAGGGCAGGCAGTAGTCTGCATAGCCTTGCTTTGGATCTAATGAGACCATGCAGGGCTAGCAAGCACATCTCCACCCATAGTATATAATCATTGGATGTGAATGCTTATGAACACCCTGGGTGTTTCCATGTACTTTTGCTCCAGGTGACTACTGCTCTATTAGATTTTTTTCACTAAGAATGCTGACAGCATTCTTGAAGGATGTCATCTAAAGTAGTCTCTGCTGTGATGCAAATGCTGGAGCTTGTGAACATGTGCTCTGCATAACTCAATCTCTGTCAACACCATCCTATAGAGTCACTCAAAGTGGAAGTCCTGGAAGTAGGCTTCCAGAATTGGAAAGATCAGAGTCAGCAAGCTACTTTAGAAAAAGCCTCAAGATAGTCCTCTTCATGGGTTCTGGAGGGAAAAAAAGAGAAATAATGAGCCAAGGATTGCATGACAGTGAGCAGGCTGCCTACTTTCTTTTTTCTTTTTTCTTTTTCTTTCCCTGGAAATTGAAGTTGGTTAGCTAAGTGATTTTTCAGAGGTGCAGTGGCTGCAATGACTATGGAGACTTGGTTTTCTGTCAGAAAACCAACTGCAAGATGGTGTTCTGTTGTGACATGACAATGGATAAGGAAGTCCTAGCAGTGGGATGTCTTAGTCAAGAGGAGATGGATGCTCTGGAAAGGCTGGGGCAAGATTTTATATGTCAATTGTGTTGTATCAGGAAAAAGATTCCATTTCAAGTGGGTTTTGTTTACCTTGGCTACAAATGTTCATTGGTTCATGATGATGTCTTGGTCAGTTAATATATTGTGGACACCAAACATGGCTGTTGCATGCTCAGAGCACAGGAGGATTGCTATGGATATCCTTAGCTTGGGATGGCCTTTAGAATGTCCCACTTCAAGCATAATTCAAGTCATTGCTGAAGAGTATATATGGAAGGGAACTTTTGGAACTAGTAAGACATAAGATTGATCTCTTTTTCTCCCATTCTGATTTTCTTTGTGAGGTATGCTTTAATGAGGTGACTCTCTGCAAAAGTGGAGTACACAAAGCAAGACAGACATCCCTGATAAAAGAAGACTTTCCAATGTTACTCACTTTGGAAACTCATAGCATAATCAGTACTAGAGAAGTGATGTATGGGATGGATAGCTAGATACGGTTTGTGGACCTACCTTTCAGAACACAGAAAGTAGAAAGGACCTTGAGATGTTGATGAGCAAGTGATTGTGTTGTTTTGAATGCTCTTCTGAGTGCTCACTCCATGCTTAAATTCAAATTGTTCTTCATTCTAGGATTTGCCATAAGCTTTATAAGTCCAGCAATGATCATGGACACAATAAATAGCTTTTGCATTGCATTGTATTATAAGGGCATGTCTGTGAACAAGGGATTCATTGAGGTATTTGGAGAAAAAAGAGGATTTCTATCAAGTAGTCTGGTTTCTCATGCAATCTGGTTTCTCATGCAACAGGATTCCATGACAGAGGTAAGCATTCATAAGATGAACAAGGGAGTGATTTAGCTTAAACATGTACTAGAATATTTCCAGCAAGATGCTCACATATG
>JBBPLW010000541.1:0-12122 GCA_038089995.1 Tylopilus balloui | reverse complement strand
GTTCCATCTTTGCAAGGAATTAAAAAATGTCGTGGCAAAGATCCGTGAGTTACCCCATCTCTCCCGCTTCCTGTTGCCCTCGTTCTTTGCAGATCTCCAACAAGCAACCAAAGAAGGACCCGCGAGCTCTCCCGTCACGTCGACGCTCTTTGCGTGAGCATTCCAAGTATCGAGCTCCGTTTCAAGGTCCAGGACGCGTTTCTGAGGATCTGTGACGGAATATGACCCGGATCCCGATCAAGCAAGATGGCGAGTGCATCGCAGCCATTTTCGCTCGCATTCGCGAAGATGGCGTCCATCTTACGTATACTCTGGAAATGGTTTTCCTGTCGACTTCTTCCGGACGATACGTCCGTGTCAATCCCGTATCTGGTGGTGCCCTACTGCCGAGTTATCTTCTCTTCCCTTGCACGCAACTGGTCCCTATAGAGAATCTTTCTGATCTCTACATCTGATCTTGTACCTCGACTGTCACCGCCCTATCCATGCTAGACGGCCGCGTGTGTCAAATTCAGCAATGAGGGAAGGCAAGTTCCTTGCCGTCGGTCAGGCGAAAGAGGACCGCCAAGTTGAACTTGGCTCCGTCAGTGTGGAGTTGGATAATGTCATCCGCCGCGTTGATCGTCTCGCGACAATCACCTGCATCAATGGCGACATGTGTCGCTTTCCCGGAATCTCCAAACGGCTCTGCAGTCAGACTGGGTCCACTTTGCATGCCATGCTCACCCCGATCTTCATGATGACCACTTCGCCATGAATATTCCAGTCGACGCTATCCATATCGCGTTGGCGATGTTGTTCGGTGGATTCCGTTCGGTGATTGGGGCGACAAGAGCGGTGGACGATGGTGAGGCGAATAGGATCGCGTCCACCGCGTCCACAGTGGACGGACGAATGGGGGACGTCTGGACCATACCCGTGCGGCGTTGGCGCTACGCAAGACGATGCGGACGCTGATGGATGTACCGTTGGATCAACGCATTCCGTACGTCCATATCGGTGCCTATTTTTTTTTCTTCTTTTTATGTTGGATCGCGCATTCTGTTTGCGATCATACCACCCGCACAGGGATGTGAACGCGAGGACTTGGCTCCGTTCGTTTTTTCCTTTTTTTTGGGAGGAGTGTGCGGAAGAGATTACGATGTCGTTCATGCGAATCCGTATACTAGGGCCGCCAACGACGCGAAGCAGGATTGCAAGTGCGAACGAAGTATCAGCAGATCCATGACGAGGCGTCCGAGGGGGGGAAGCGGGGAGACCTGACCGTCAGCGCGCACGAGAATCAAAGCGAGTGAATCGTGCTCCAGAAAAGGTCCACTGCTGGTCCATGGGGTGGTGAAATTACTTGAAAGGAGTCGGACAAAGTGGGGGTTCCACAAAAGAATGGAAAGGGAGGAATGCGTGAGACCCCTCATCGAGGACAGGGACGGGCACGAAGCTGTTGGCAAAGCAGGGTGCAGGAAAATCGGTGCAACACCGCTTGCGGGTCCCAAGCTGCGATGGCCTATAGTTCAGACGAGATTCGCGGGGGAGGCTCTTTCCACAGTAAAATATTCTATGCTTCTTTCTTTTCATCTGGGTCGTCGACCCGATGGCCTACAGCAGTCCACAAAGCCCTGAACAAAAGAAGAGAGGGGCATAACGATACGCAAGTTCAGACAATAAATAAATTGATCCACCAGCCGCTCCGCTCACCCCATGTCTGGGCGCGTGTTCGGGAGGACGTGCGCGAGTGGTGCCAGCGAGCGACGTGCAAGAATACAAGAATGACAAGAACACGTAACCTTTTCCCCCCTTCCCCTTCCTCCGACAACATACGACCCGTACGCGCGACCAAAGACTCTACAACTCTTGCACGACCTGGTTCGAAAACCACGTCACGTACGCAGCCTTGGGCAACGCGATGGGCACCTTGACCTGTCCGAGGTTGTTGCTGCCTTCGTCGAGCTTGAGCTGCAAAAAGTCGCTAAACGTCCCCGACCGGACGACACGGATGGTCGGTTTCCGGAAACGGTCGTGGTCAAACGCCCATTCGATGTTGCCATTGGTGCGCAGCAGCCCCTCGAGCACGCGTTCCGGCGCGAGGGCTAGATCGGGGACTAGGTTGGGGATAGATAGTGTTTCAATAAAGCAAAACGGAGAGAAAGAAAACCGGAAACGTGAAGGAGCCATGCGTACCTTGTTCGCCAGCAAGCTCGACAAAGAATCCGACTGTGGTGGGGACACGTCGGTCGTCGACCACCGCGGTCCAGTTAACGATCTTGACGAGAATATTTGAAGGAAGAGTCGACATGGCGGCCCTCAGATGTTCTTCGTTGACCATGAAATCCGGGAATCGGAGGGCCACGCTGCGCAGTGGGGTCGGTGAGACGGGGCACGTGAGGTTACAGGAGCGCTTACTTGCGGCGCTCGACGAATTGGATGATAGGAACGCCGTCTGTGGGGTCGAACCCACAGATCTCGATCACGTCTCCAAGACGATACCGCCAAAGACCGTCCTGAGTCGTCAACACGAGTTCGTACCGTCTTCCCAGCTCGACCTCCCACTGGTGAGATGCAAATCAGAAAGCGAACCTCATCTCAAGAGGTGTACGAACGACTTGTGCAAGATCACTGATCGAGTCACTCTTGCTGTCTAGAAACTCGAAAATAGTTTTGTCACTAAGTTTGAATTGGTTCAATTCAAGTGAGTTGTAAGATGATCCGATCCAGGCTTCCGTGCTGGCATAGCCATGCGAATGTATCTCCGTGTTGGGACCAAGGAACCATTGAGCCTGCGGAAGAAACGATCAGGAGGAAACACACAGAACATACGGATGATAAACGTACCATTGGGATGGAGGAAGTGAACGAGCCGCTCGCAATACCGATCACCGAGCGCAAGTTCGGCCAAACGTGACCACACCACCCTGGTTGAGATGATGGGCGACCGATACGGCGCAGTTCCGCCGCGCGTTCGGGGTCGGGCACAACATTCACCTAGTCAAGTTTTAGTTAGACTCGAATGCAACATTGATAATTAATACCGACTTCTAGGTACCGCCGAACGTCGGCTACTCCGTCCAAATCTGGGATAGTACCGTTCTCAATGCAATCCACCATCATGTCGTATTCCATATCGAGAAGGCGGATCATGGCCACAAATGTAGCGACGAACGCCATAGACATTTTCTCGAGGGACCTGCTGGCGACCGCAAACAGGGCGTGTATCAGAAGGAAAGAACGCCATTTTTTGATAAATGCAACGGCATAGGGAGTACTATGGTCGAGTACTGGCGGGGTGTAAATCAGCATTACGTGAAGGATGGGTAAATAGCGTCATACTGAATGTCGCCATCTTTTCATCGTCTTCTTCAGGGTCCAGATGCAAGGGTACCCTCTGGGTGACGACAGTTCCACATGTTCGGTAGAGCGTCATGGAAGGATGATCATCCCCACCCTGAACATCGATTAGATCGCACCAGAGACCCCATACGAATGCTGTAGTGCGTTTCCGGAGAGCAGCAGAGTCGGCGCGCCACGCGTCGTCCGGGGATCTAATTTCGGACATGCGGTTGTATTTAGGGAAGGTTTTTGCGATACCACCAGACGTTGAGCTGGACTCGGTGAGGAAATCGGGGATTCCGGGAGCAAACAAGTCGACGATAGCACTTGCTCTACATGGTTCCTCGAAAAACCGCGCAATCAATGGCGCGTATGAATCGTAGGCCGTGAATTGAACTGTTTTCTGAAAGGTCTCTGAAAGACTGTCATCGTCCGTTCCGTCGACAAGACCAGCCGTCGCATCACGAAAGTCTGAGAGCTGGAGCGCGGTCTGAGCGAATTGGGTGCTGTAATTGGCCTTGATTATCTTGGAGCGAAGCTCTTCCGTTTGCCGCCTCAGTTTCTCGGAGAGCGAAGGCGGATTGGAGAGGAGGAGGTCTGCGAGATACATGGATCCTGAGAGCGTGCGTCGCGGGCAACGTTATCAGGTGGACTTTAAATAGCTGTTTGGCACCGGAATGCTGTCCCGAACAGTGAGGTGATTACGAACGGGAAGACTCAGCTCCCTCCGACGCGGTGTGGCTCGCTCGATTTGGTACCGAACAAGGGACTTATTTTGGCCGTCCATGCGTTTGTGGCTCTCTTCTTGCTCTCTTCCGAATCGCTTCCGATTGAAGAGGGAAATGAGTTGGTCATGGGATAGCAAGACATGTCCCGCAAATCCGGAGACTCTGCAGACCGACAGAAGCATCGTATCCCGGTTCTCCCACAGGTATCATTGCGTGAGCCTATGTAAGGCATGTGTTTCTTTCCGCTCTTCCAGCGATTGCTCACCCTTGCGCGGTTGTGGTGTGAACTGCACGGTTTCGTCCGGTGAGATGACAGACATGGAGATGAGCGGCGTACGATAATGGACTGTTCAGCCCAAGAAGTACTCGATCGGTAGTGCATTATCCTAACAGACTTTTGACGAGTTGACTTGGAGAACGTGTGAATGGACGAACAAGGGAATGTCCCCAATCGTTTGGTCATAAACGTCAACACTCCGAGACTTGCACGACAGGCTTGGCCGCACGTTCTCCCCTCCAAATACCGCACATCCTGGTACTATAAAACACTTTTTGGGACTGCAACTGGCACGGTAGAACGCTCACCGCCGCATCCGCGACTTCTTTATGAGTAGCATCTGAATCGCACCGTAGCGAAAGGATGACAGCATCTGGAAAAAAAAAAGACTCGTAAGGAGTAACAGGCTGCAGGGCGGGTTCGGAGAACGTAATGAGAACAAAGACCGCTTGCCTTGGGCGGATTTCCGGCCGCCACTTGCTTGTGTTTCTCGGATTCGACTCAATGAGACGCAGGTGCCCTTTCGAGACGCACTTGGAACACCGGGTGGGAACATCCAGTAGTCGTCCCCGGGGCCCACCGCAAATATTAATCACCGCTCACACTGATTTGACAGACAACTACAAGGCTTCTGCCACGTAAATCAGCAGCCATTCATTCTTATCTTACACAGTTTGAAAGGCAGTGCATCCGCCCCGGCATCAATGTCTTCCCGCGAAGATGTCAATGGGATGCTATAAAAATAGACAAGGAGAGCGTCCGCTGTGTGCTTGTAGTGGTCGAGAGAGGAGGGCATAGGTATTACAAGCCCATCGGTCAAGTCAAGCTACCGACACGACAAGTCGGTTTACAACAGTACGAGCCTATAAAAAAAGGAACATACAAACGAACACAGTCTAATCACCGGCACCACCCGTTAATCTGGCTTCATGCTCAACGTCGCGATCAGGGGACGATGCGCCACGGCCGCGAGCTAAGAATCCAGGACACCCCAACCAGACACACGATGCGGACTTCACAACTCCTGTACGACCCGATTCGAGAACCAAGTGGTGTATGCGACCTTGGGCAGAGCGACGGGCACCTTGATCTGTCCAAGGTTGTTACTGCCCTCGTCGAGTTTCAGTTGCAAAAAGTCGCTAAACGTCCCACATCGGACGAGCCTGATAGTCGGTTTTCGGAACACGTCGTGTTCGAGTGCCCAAGCGACGTTTTTGTTCATGCGCAGCAGCTCGTCAAGCACACGTTCCGGCGCGAGCGCAAGATCGGGTACTGTAAATCGGTGTCCAGTAAGAATAGCACCTCATGAGAAAAAACGGAAAGGACGCATACTTTTGTCGCCCGAGAGCTCGACAAAGAACCCGATTGTTGGAGGGACGCGGCGATCGTCGATCGTAGCAGTCCAGTTGACGACTTTGACGAGCATGTTCGAAGCAACAGAGGACATCGCCGCTCTCAGCTCCTTTTCAGTGACCATGAAATCTGGGAATCGGATGACCACACTATCGAGAGGTCAGTCGACAAGCGCATGTGAGTGTACACAAACGCTTACTTGCGGCGCTCGACGAATTGGATAATGGGGAAGCCATCCGCAGGATCGAACCCAGAGATCTCGATCACGTCCCCGAGACGATACCGCCATAGGCCGTCTTGGGTAGTCAGCACGAGTTCGTATCGTTTTCCCATTTCAACCTCCCACTACGATACCAATCAGCAAGAAACCTCGTCTCGAGAGGATAAACCCACAATTTGCGCAAGGGAATTGATCGAATCGTTCTTGGTGGTATCCAGAAACTCGAAAATGCTTTCGTTACTTGGCTTGAACTGATTCATTTCAAGCGGGTTGTAAGACGATCCGATCCAGGCCTCCGTACTCCCATACCCATGAGAATGTATCTCCGTGTTGGGACCAAGGAACCATTGAGCCTACGCAGGAACATGAGAAGAGCCATGCAAGGTGCGTGAACGCTAAACATACCAATGGGACCGACGAGGCGAAGGAGCCACTGCCAATACCAATCACGGTGCGCAAGTTTGGCCAAACGTAACCACACCATCCCGGTTGAGATGATGGGCGACCGATACGGCGCAGTTCTTCTGCGCGTTCGGGGTCCGGCACCATATTCACCTAGTCGAGTTTTAGTTAGACTCTGATACACTCGTTGATAACCGGTACCGACCTCCAAATAGTGCCGAACATCTGCTATTCCCTCCAAATCTGGGATAGTACCGTTCTCAATACAATCCACCACAGTATCGAATTCCATATCGAGAAGGCGGATTATGGCCACAAAGGTAGCAATGAACGCCATGGACATTGACTCAAGGGACCTGCTGGCAACTGCAAACAGGGCATGTATAAGAAGGAAAGAACGCCATTTCTTGATAAATCCAGTGGCGTAGGGAGTAGTGTGGTCCAGTACTGCAGAGAGGGTGTCAAGTCAGCCGTGAAGCTCGGGTAAATTACGTCGTACTGAATGTCGCCATCTTTTCTTCATCCTTCTCAGGGTCCAAACACAATGGAACCCTCTGAGTGACGACAGTGCCACAGGTATGGTAGATCGTCTTGGCGGGACCATTGTCTTCATTCTGGACCTCTATTCGGTCGCACCAGAGAGTCCACACAAACGCTGTAGTGCGTTTCCGGAGAACAGTGGAGTCTGCGCACGACAAGCCATCCGGGGACCTGATTTCAGACATGCGGTTGTATTTGGGGAAGGTCTTCGGGAGACCACCAGACGTTGAACTGGACTCGGTAAGAAAATCGGGGATTCCAGGAGCGAACAAGTCGACTATATCACTTGCTTTACACGGTTTATTGAAAAACCGCTCAAGTAGTGGTGCGTATGAGTCGTAAGCCGTGAACTGAATTGTTTTCCGGAATGTCTCGGAAAGACTGTCGTCGTCCATTCCGTCGACATGGCCGGCCGTCGCGTCGCGAAAGTCGGCGAGCTGGAGTGCGGTCTGAGCGAACTGGGTGCTGTAGTTGGCCTTGACCAACTTGGAGCGAAGCGCGTTAACTCGCTGCTTCAGCTCCCCAGAGAGCACCGGGGGGTTAGAGAGAAGGAGTTCTGGGAGATGCATGAGTGCTGTTCGGAAGGCGCCTCAGTAAGCGACACTATGGGCCCGCTTGACACCTTATGTAGCTGTTTGGTACCCGAAATGCCGTCCCGAACAGCGAGGCGATTATGAGCGGCGAAGTCCCACCCCTTCAACCAGAAGCATTTTGGTCGAATCAGTACCGAACGTGACACAGCCTTGCCCCAATTATTAGTGGGCTTCGCATTCTACCCTGCTTCCTGAGGTTGACCTGGAATTAAGCCGGCCGCTGTGCGCAACTCACCACCGAGATTCAATAGCACACCATCGCCCGGGTTTAGACGCGCCAAATCACTGAGCTTGGAGCTGGGACGCAGTTATGGTGTGAGCTCACGTAAAGGCGACTTACGCTGTGGCACCGCGTTCATGACCTCTTCCACTAAATCCGCATTGACCGAGGCACCATTTGGTAGATACGTAAGAAAGGCAGCTATTCGGGTCGCTGTGGTAGTGATTACCGCTCATGATCTCG
The DNA here is from genome assembly GCA_038089995.1 of Tylopilus balloui. Lineage (NCBI taxonomy): Eukaryota > Fungi > Basidiomycota > Agaricomycetes > Boletales > Boletaceae > Tylopilus > Tylopilus balloui. Next base: position 4,222 of record JBBPLW010000541.1, on the reverse strand, counting down.
GCGAGGAGCCTAAGGTCCCCAGACATGACTCTTTCAGATGCAACTGTTTTCTCTCCATGCCATGCTATAGGACTGGGGATGGCAAGACGCTTCTTCCAGGTTGCTATTATTACAGCGGTGATGTGGCGACCGAGAGCGGTTGGAAAGACTACGGCAGAAGTGACAATGGGAATTCCCTGGATAGTGGCAACTGGCCGGCCTGCTGTAACTTGAGCTGTTTGGATATGCCGAGAACGCGAGGTGTCAAAAATAGCGTGGGATTCATCTCTGGCTCTGTCCATCGCAGCACAGGTACGGGCTGTTCGAATTACCCGTACTTTTCTAGCACATTCACTGGCTAGACATGTTTTACAGGTGCAGAAATATTTCGAGTATCATGACGGAGTGTCAAGTTGCTAAAATGACAGATTGACGAGGTTTCGCAGGTACGGGATTTCGTGCGTTCTGTGAGAACGAACGTGTGATGGAAGGAGTTTCCCTTCGCCATTGAGACCTCGTAACAAAGGTGGCCTAGCATGGGCATGTAAAGACCAACAGCAGCTGCAGCGCACCCCACGTTCGACGCCGTCAAGGAGATGCACAATGTGTGAATCTCAAGAACTCGAGAAATGGCCCAGAACCCACTCATGGAGGATCACAGCCTGCATGGCCCGATTCGAAGACCGCGTAACGTACGCAGTCTGGGGCAAAGCCACAGGTGCTTTGACCTGTCCGAGGTTGTTGCTCCCCTCGTCCGGTTTCACTCGACAGAAGTCGCTAAACGTCCCAGATCGGACAAGCCGGATAGTCCATATCCGAAACATGTCGTGCGCAATGGCCCAGGCGATATTCATGTTCAATCGTGACAGCTCGTCGAGTACGACTTCCGATGCGAGTGCGAGATCGGGGACTGAGGTGCATGTCCGGCGGGAAACATATTTTCGTAAGCGTAGAGTTCTACCTTGATCGTCGCGGTCCAGTCGACGACTTTGACTAGAATGTTAGGCGCCATAGACGACATAGTCACCCTCATTTCTTTTCCGGTGAACATGAAAACTGGTAGTCACAGAACGGCGCTATCAGGTGGCCGGTTGGCGAGCGCACATGCGAACAAGAGAACGCTCACTCACGACGCTCGACGAATTAGATGACGAGAATACCATCTGTTGGATCGAAGCTACAGATCCCTAAGGCGGTAACGCTATAAGCCGTTTTGGGTGGTTAGCCCGAGTTCGTACTGTCTTCCCAGTTCGACCTCCCACTAGGATACTACTCAGCAGAAAGTCTGGTCTCCCGGGAGCTACCCACAAGTTGAACGAGGGCACCGATTGAATCACTCTTGCTGGTATCCAATATTTCTGCCATTCAGTTTGAACTGGTTCCATTTGAGTGGGTTACAAGGCGATCCAATCTAGGCTCTGTGCTTCCATAGCCACGAGCACGTATCTCCGTGTTGGGACCAAGGAACCATTAGGCCTACACAGGAACGGTGAGGAGGGGCACAAACGCGGACGAGAAACATACTAATGGAACAGACGAAGTAAATCATCCACTGGCGATACCCATCACTGAACGTAAGTTCGATCAAATGCGGCCGCGCCACCCTGGTCGATACTACACAATTCCGCCGCGCGTTCGGGGTCCGGCACCATATTCACCTAGTCAGGGTTTAGTTAGACTCTGATTTGATACTCGGTACCCACCTCTGGATAGTGCCGAACATCAGCTATCCCTTCCAAATTCGGGACAGTACCATTCGCGATGCTGTCCATCACCATGTCAAACTCCATATCGAGGCAGCGGATCATGTTCACAAACGTACTGGAGAATGCCATGGACATTGCCTCGAAGGACCTGCTGACGACTGCAAAAAGTGCATGCATAAGAAGGAAAGATCGCCATTTCTTCACAAATCAGGGGTGCAGCGTGGTCAAGTATTGGAGAAATAATAAGTCAGCATAACGTGGAGGCTGGGTAACTTTTCTTCGTCCTTTTCAGGGTCCAAATACAAGTGTGCCCTCTGGGTGAGGACCGACCCAAAGGTCAGGTACATCGTCGCGACAGGACAGCAGTCCCGATCCTCGTACCCGAGATACCATTCGTACGCTTTGGTGCGTCTTCGGAGAGGATCAGAAATCGCCTACGATCCACCGCTCGAGGATCAAATTTTTGACAAACGATTGTATTTTGGAAAGGTTTTCGGTAGCCCACCGGACGTCGAGCTGGACCTAGCGATATAGTCGGGGAGTCCAGGGGCAAACAGGTCGACGATAGCACTTGTTTTCCGTTTTCCGAAACGTCTCGGAAAGATTGCCATCGTTCATTCCGTCGACATGGCCAGCTGTCGCATGACGAAGGTCGGGAGCTCGGGCGCTGTCTGACAAACTTTGAAATTGTAGTTGGCCCTAACAACTTTGAACCGGAGCTCATCAGCTCGCCACCTCAACCGCTCAGAAAGCAACGGTGGATTCAACGGAAGGAGCTCCGCTAGTGGGAGGTGCATGAGTGACGAAAGTATGTCGGCGTGTAACAGGACACCTGCCTAGATGTGTTCGGTAACCGAAATGCTGTCCCGAACAGTGAGCCTGGGTGAGGCGATTATGAAGGGCGCAGCCCAGGGTCTCCAGTTTTTGTACGTACCAAACACGAAACCTACTGTCAATGGATACTGTACCTCTCATGGGACCCCGCCACCAATCGGTTCCCATTATGCACAAGGGACAAGCATCGCTCAGTTTCCTGAATGCTTGCGTGGCCATGCGCGAAGAGTTCATAGCCAGATCATGCTGAACCATGCCAAAATTTTCCAGTGTCTGTCGAACGGATGGTGCTCTCTTCGCCTCTATATCCACTCGATCTGAGAAATGGCAGGTTGAAGGGTACGATGAGCAGCTGGAGCCTGGTAGAGCAGTTTGCCTATTGTCATGGAAGGCGTCTGCTATCGAAGTTGCTCTGCTGACAATTTTAATGACGGATAGAGGCTCGCATTGGTAGCCCCAGGCCGAAGATGCTTGCGGCTACGGCGAACTAAGTCGTTTGGACAACAAAGGTAACCTAGGAAAACACAGTGAAAAGCATTCACATGGTGAGTCGGAAACAACTCGGACTTTGCCCTGCCACGTCTATCGCTCACCAGAGTAGCGACTCACAGCAAAATAACATGGCCAGACTAGTACTAGTGTCGCAACCTTCAAACCATAGGCTGAACCATCACTGTCATGGTTCTACACTGCGGGTAGTAGAGACCATGAATAAATGTGATTATTTGGTGGAAATTCAGGTAGTAATACCCTCAATTTCATTGTGAATGCAATGAATTTTGGCCAGTTTACAAGTCAATGAAACATGCAAAATCACAATGAAAATCTAATGGGAAACTAACTGGTTTTTATTGAGTTGCACATGTAAAATTGAATTGTTTCTCATCATTTACTGGTGATTTAGCATGTTAATACAAGTGAAATTTTAGATGAATGATAGTTGTTCTTATCAATGAATATCTGCTGGTTGAATTGAATCACAATACATGATAGGTCCTTTGATTGTAAACATGCGATATACAGGAATGCACATTTACAGGAGTGCATGCAGGATGTTTACATGAGTAGTGTATGAAAACAGAAACAAAGGGCAGAAGTATGAAAGGAAACAGCCTGGATACTACCATATGTCATCAGATTGATGCCTGATTCTCACTGCATCTGAGTCCTTGGGTCTTGCAACTATCAGCCCATGTTTGCTTCGATCTGGCCTTTGCTGTTTTCTCTGCTGGCAGTAATGAGGTACTGGCCACCTGAGTTGAAACCATTGTACTTGAGCCTCAAGAATGTGCTATTGAAATGGATCAGATTGATCTTAAGACCACCTCAAGCTCATTGCCATCGTCCTTTTCAATTGCCTGCAAAATGTTGCCCATGTTGCTACTTGAATGTAGTACTTTGTAGGTGACTCTTTCATCACATTTGATGTCTTCTGCAATTAGCTGGACAGCAACATAAGGAACAAGAAAGTAACGGGTGAACTGGGCTAAGCTGAGGGGGGCTATTGTGTTCCTGGGTGGATTAGCAATGCCAACCATCTGCATCAGTAAATTATCATTTTAGGCACAGCTGTCATAGAGTTACAGCAACATCACAGCATCTTATAGCAATCACAGTCACATATCATCACATCATCACAATCACACAGCTGTCATAGTATGTCACAGGACTCTACAGGCTGCACATTGACACAGTCCAACCAT
>JBBPLW010000540.1:0-12152 GCA_038089995.1 Tylopilus balloui | reverse complement strand
TTTCAACAACCTTGAAGGCTGGGTACCTTGGAATCCAGCCAACCTACCTGCCATCAAGGCACATGACATCTAGGTATATGCTGTGCCTCACACAGAAACCAGAATAGGGTTCATGTGCTCACAAGATGTGGTCCATAATGCCAGCCAGATCTTGTTTAGCCCATTGGAATTAGCAATACATTTCCTTGCATTTGTTGGGGTTGGGAATATGGAAATGGGTCCAGCAGCTGTGCAGACAAACATGGAAGATGGTAACATGTGTCAGGAAGGTAGAAGGACACAAAAGTGCATCACCACAGTAGACAGTCCTCTGAAGACAAAGAAGTCATGTATAGAATCTATATTGAAGGTCAGGTCTCCCCCAAGGACTGCTGTACATCCACCACCACATCTAACATCTCTGATGATGCCAAGGAGCATGTCAGGCACATAACAAGTGGAATTAATACCTTCAGGTTTGAAACCCAAGGCCATGCTCTGCACACAAAGTACCTAGATGGAAGGAAAGGGATGAGCAGTTCCAGAGGAAGATATCAATGTTGAACAGATGAAAACCTTAACATTGGATACATCCTTTGGGGAGAATTATCTCAAGTCATCCTCATGGCCCACCTGAGATGGTAAGATTGTCAGTATTATCTTACCACAATGTTGACAACAATCCAGACACCAGAAGACTTGTAATGGGCATTTCTAAGGTCCCAAAGACAAGTCAAAGTCAAGGAATGTAGAGCCCATGGTGTTGACATGTATCCTACATGGGTTTATGCAAAGATTGGGTGTCTAGGACTGTCAGAGAGTTAGTAAGCCTGATCAATTGATAGGATGCCAAATCAAGCAGCTATCTAATAGATGTACCACAGACATCCATGGTCACATCCAAAGGGTATCATATATGGTCATGGAAATGGACATTGACATGGAAGGTGATGTCATTATACAGCAGCAAAATATCATGCAGGTGTTGAGTAGCAGTTCATCTGTGCTGCTTCATGGATAGCATCTTGAGTTCTAGATTGAATTTTTGGTCGAGTCTATTGTCTTCCAGTCAGCCAGTGCATGCAGTGGCAAGGTAAGAGATATTCAGTCACCACACCATGGACAGTTCTGAATCCATTCAGATGCCAGGGAAAGAGGGAGGATTCTGGCAAAAACACCTTTGAGGTATATATTCACAAGTCAATATTGTACAGGAATGCTGGAGGAGTTTGTAAATCCAGGTACCAAAGGATCTGCATGTTGCAACTGCCTTGACATACCTGTGAGCAGTCTGGAGGTTTTACTGTTTTGAGGTAAACAGATAGTATTCACACATTCTTCATTGCTGATTCATATTTATACTCATACCTCTCAGAGCACTGATGGACAATGCCACAGCACTGGACACCACAGCTTCTGAGTCATATATTACTAGCAATGGTTTGGCATCAATGGATGGCATGTCAAATCCTGGCAGACCAATCATAATTTACTACAATATATGAAAGGCCAATGGGTGGGATTCATCACCCATGCTGGGTTTATGATATATTCACACCATGATGGAGGTGGGTATGCAACATTTTCATATATCCATGCAGGCACAAAACTTTGGGGTATATATACCTGGACAACATGGATGAGATGGATCATGCTGATGTTTTCACCTATAAATGTCATTCCAGATTGTGGATTGACAAGCTTCTGTCACACATTGGCCATCTTCAGAGGCTTCAGTTATCTTTCCATGATTTCTCTAAAACTCTGAGTCATGCATAACTGGAGATGGAATGTGGTAGATGGAAACCACCATATCTCATCTAATGTGAGGAAAGACTCTATTCCAGCCACCATCCAAGCCCTTGGTTTTGTGTATGTGCACAATGCTTATCATACTTCCCCTGACTGGAAATACTCTCCATTCTCCTATCTGATCAAGACTTTGGATATATTCTTAAGCCATCCAGAATTCATTAGTGCTGACTTGGGAGTTCGAGTATTCTCACATATGGTGATGCTTACTTCACTATCAGTAAGATGATGTGGCTTATACATTTACTGTGGCTATGCTTGAGGACCATGTTGTCCTGAATGTCCTGCCTCTGTCTCAGATGGATCATATGTGATGCCTACCATTTCTGCACTCTTGTAATCATCTGGATGTGAAATGACATTATCCATTTTGTCACTGCCTGATGTACAAGCCTAATTGGAGGCTAGAATAAAGTCTGGAAGACAAGCTGAGCAATGTTTGATTCATAACATAAAAGCTACTCCTTGTTGAGTTTGTATGAATTTCCCTCTGTGATGCACTGCAGAGTTTTGCGAATAGGTCAATGAGTTCAAATCAGAAATTAATGTGCTAATGGTCTATAGCATAATCAATCCCTTTGATTATGCAGTCCACAGCCACTAGCCAGTTCTACCCTTCCTTGCATATGGCTGGGTGAATCAAGAAGGGTTGTCTTAAACTCATTCCATGTTATTATAATGAACATCAAATGTTTTCCCATTCTCATAGCTATCCATCTAGAGCAGGATCCATAGCTGTAAATTCATTTAGGTCTTGAGCATGTCTAGAAATGGGAAATGGTTCTCTCAACCATTTCATCACCAATAACTTTCAGATCCATGCATGCTAGAGAAGAATCTCCAGATGATACTATGATACATGGACAAAATATTCAAACACCTCATCTCTGAACTCCTGGATAACATCAATATGTCATCCATCCATCTATTATAGCAAGACCTTCAACAGTTATCTCAAGATCAAATATTGGGTCAGTCATCATGAGCCAAAGTATGTGTGGGACTACTACCATTTGAATGATCGTATGCTGCTTCCTCTAACATAGATAGTTTCTTTCTCATTGATGTCATTGGTAGAATACAAGACATCTCACAGCTAGATGTCTATCTATAGAAATGGAAATGGACAAGGCTGCTAGCAAAGATGTAAAGAAGGGATTCATGATACTCACTCAAAGCTGTGGATAGACAAAGAAGGATTGATATTATTACATAGTGACATTCTCTTTTCCATTAGATACAGATAGGGAATTTATAATTACATATGATATGATCTTGTTTCCTGTTTCAATATATATATATCATAATAACTCCTCCAATTTGGACCTGTTTATTTTTTCCCATTCTTGCACAACTTGATTAGTAGTGCATGTTTAGTGTTATATGTGACCTCCTACATTTCATACCACTACTCTGTTCATACATACAAGTGATCAGTTGTGCTCCACAAACTGACAGAGCATTTTTTTTAAATTTAGTTTTACACAATACTGTTACAGCTATGTCAAGGTCCCATACAAGCTCTGGAAACCTTATGAATTTCTTGCAGGCTAACAATTCAGTATTCAAGAGATAGACTTTGGTGATTTTTGGGACAAAGAAGGGATTTAGCTCAATGTATGGCCATATAATTGATGGGGGAAGAAATTTATCATAAAAAAGCCACCATTCAAATGAACCAGATAAGGATGTTTCTTTTCATAATCACAACATAGACAGTCCATAGGCATACTGATTCCTTGCCTAGAACTAGAATAGCTCACTGATGAGGCATAGTTACCAAAATACCCTCTTGTATTGTTTATTGAGGGAATTTTTTCAGTCTAGCTTCATCACCTCCACATCTATTGCTTCTTTTATAATCAATCTCTAGTATGATCTAGACAATTTCCTCTTATGTCCCTGCAACCCAGCCATCTCTGCAGTCTTACATATTTCTTTTTTCTCCCAATTTCTTTCTCCATCCATTGTATTGTTTGCATCTGATGCAAATGAAACATTTAAAGATTCAGTTATGGGATGTTTGTTCCCAAAGCCACTATCTGTTAGCATATCTGCAGTCTTTTTTTCCATTATGTATTCCACAGCATCATAGCCACTATATTTATGATTTTGCTTGATCTTTGAGACAACATTTTCATGTAGAACAGCAATCTCTGCTTCAGAGAGTGGACTGATGATGACATTCCACTGAGCAGAGTTGAAAGCTCTTTGCATTCTAACCTTTGTCATGCCTAACCTCTACACAACAAAAATGCAGTAACATCCTTAGTGTCTGTGACAGAGGTTAGAGATGAGAACTTAAGTCTTGGATGAGAGAAAGAAATAAACACATGTTCTTTATGACCCATTTTCTGTTGCTAGTGTTCTTGTCCTTGCTTCTCTGGTGCACTGCTAGGGGTGAGTCCTTTTCATACATGCAGACAATGTAGAGGATGACCATCCTAACAAATATATGCATGTCCTTGTTACCTCTGCTTCTGCTTTCACAAGCAATCCAATCTAGGTTTCGCATAAAGGAAAAGTATCCAATAGGGCAGGATTGTTTGGTGACTTCTTGAATACCTCTGTGTCAGCAAAGACCTTTGGGAGAAGATCAGAGCATGTGATGGCAGTAATGATAACAAGTTAGTGTATTATTGGTTTGGAAGGGTTATATATAGCAATGGCAATGGTATAGACTTGAATGATATAATCCTTGATGCTAAAAACCTCTGGCAAGGCTTCTGAGATCTCTGAGAACAAGGGAGGACCCTACAACAGAGTGGAAAGACTTGAGAGTAACCATGATGGCTAACCATTCACTGTGATCATCATTTGCAATGATCATTTGAGAGGTGCAATATGCAATAGTAGTTGGGATATTGTTGGGAGCATATCCAGGATGGCTGTGAAGGTGGGCAGATTCAGTTGATTCTTTGTGCCAAAGCTCATCCAAACATCATGTACAATGCAGGTAAAAGGAACATCTCTATGACCAGGGATAGGAGGTGCAGACCAAGGGACTTGGTATATTTTGAGCTTGTAGCACACCATGATGAAGCCATCATGTATGACATGCTCAAAATCTTTTCCAATGTAGTTCCCCTGGTAAGTGGCAAAAGTTGTAACCTCATGAATGGCAGCATGGGTGATATGTGAAGAAATTGGCCATCACTGATGAATGGTGGTTTTGTGATGTTGATGGAGGGGGGACAAGCTACCTTCAATGCCATGATGCCATTGACCAGTTTGATGATGGCCTCAATGAGCACAGAGTAAGGGTCTTGATCAACAAAAAGGGGGTATGGTATTTGAACCAGCAAATGAGGGCTTTCTTTCAAGAGAGGGCAACAGCAGCTTCAATGTCACCTTGGGCAATGATTGGAGCTAGCTCTGATAGCACAGAGTTCCTGACAAGGTTTCTAATATCATTCATGAGGCTCTTGAGTGCAATCTCTGCAGCATAGGTTGCAATGCAATGAAGTGGGTCTGCATCTGCTGAGTCAACAAAGTCCAGACCAGGCATGAAGCTTAATGGTGAATGCAGCAAGGTAACTTTGTGGTTGAAAGTGATGAATGGTCAGTCAAATGTTTCCCTATAGTTGAGAGAATGCATCATATCATACATTTGGAAAGAATGCCAAAATGCACAATATGTACATACATTCTTTTGAATCATGTAAAGATGTTATGCACATTGGGGGAATAATATCATTTGGACAGCTGTTTATATACACTGGGAAAATATCATTTGGACAGCTGGTAAGTGATACTGATTTATTTGAAGCAGTAGTAAATGTACATATATAATACTATGGAATGTTGTATGCATTGATAAAACCCAATTCAGTGTACCAGATGAGTTGTCTGATTTAATTGACCATGATATATATATATATGGTTAATTAGAAAGTAGTAGTCTAGATTATTCCAAAAAAAATACATGATTACTTCAGATGATTGTATTATACTTGTGAGATATTGAACACATTGGGTAAATTATTTGGAGTGCTAAATGAATTGCTTGATTTAATTAACCATGATATATTTGGTTGACTAGAGAGTAATTGTCTAGGTTGATTCAAAAATATAGAAGCACTCTAGAAGTCCACACTATACTTATATGATATTGCATGCATCAGGTAAACACAATTTGAAGTGATTAGGTCAATCAACATACTATTGAAACAATGTATATTGTCTACAAACTATACATATTCAATCCTTACCATTAGATTTCTTCTCTTTCCTATCCTCTTCTTTTCCTACTCTCATAAACTCTTCTGGTTGCTTTCTTGGGGACTTTCATTTATTTCTATTCTTAGCTAATTTTCTCTTTCCTTTCACTCTTAATCTTTGTCTCTCCATAATCAATGCCTTGCTTGCCATTAGTTCATCATTGTTACAATTTTTCCTCTTTCTCATGACCTTATTCTTTTGTCATTTTGATCTACACTGCAGTATCTTGGTTTCTCTTCTCCAGACCAAGATAATTATCTGCTTATCCTTGACCCTTCTTGAATCACATTGGTTTCCTTACATCCCTAAAGCACCTCATTACTTTCTATCATTCAGGACCCCTCTTCTGTTCTCTGCTTTATTTCCTATTTGTCTGAATGCTTATCTCCTTTAAGTAGTTCTCTTGTACTACTTATGTGTCCCCCACTTTACCCATACCATCCATGCAATTCTCTCATCTTCCATCCTTCTGTCAAGTTCCATCACTTTTCCCCTTTCCCACCCCTGGATCTATCTCTAAAAGGTGTCATAGCTGACACATCCTGTTTTCTTACACTTGTTCTACACAGTACATGTCTGTTGTGCCTCACCAAGAAGTGTCCCCATCCTATGCTTAACCCAGAGCAACTCTCTGAGGCAATTACCCTACTTGAGGACGTTGTGTCTCTTTGTGAGTACCTCCCTCTGACCCCTCAAGTCTCAAGTCCTAGAACAGATGTCTCATGTAACAATCATATCTAGCATACTCCAGGAGATCCACATATAGTTGTTTTCTTGGCTTTAAAATGTGCACCATTTTCTTTTGAACCTGTTTTTCTTCATTCTTCTTTGATATATCTCAAATGTAACTAGGCTTTGATCAAAACAATCTCCAGAGAGCTGTCAGCTGGCTTCAAGCTATGATCAGAGTCTGGAAAGAAGACAGACATTCTTTCTGCAAAGCTAGATTGATTACAACCAACTTTCATGCTCCCTAGTATGTCTGCATTGCATGCCTTGAATGATGGGTTGTTGAGCAGCAGAACTAGAACTACCCTCTTTCCAGCATATATGATTGAGGAACTTCTCAAGAAAGGGCTTAAACTATTGAAGAGGGATGACATGTAAGCTTCTGCCTTCAACAGCCTACCTGTTCAAAGGCTGATTAGTGGACCCTCAGAAATTCATATGTGCTATTGGACAATTCTGGCCATGTTGTTGCTATTCTAGCAGGACAGGTGAGGGGTGATTTTGAGGAGATTCTCCTTGAGGCAACAACTGAGTTTGAGGGACACAGCTGAAACCTTCCAGCTGTAGAGGAAGTTACAAAGGTGCTATGCCATAACATGGGTGAGTTCCATGCAATGATTACTGGGATATCATATGGGGGGGGCAAAAGGTTTGTTTCTAGCACAAGACCAGTGCTGGACCTTTGCTAACTTCCAACTAGTAGGAACCCATGCATATGTTGATTCACTCAATGTACCACAATGCAGTTAAAGAACTAACAGGGAGTAAAGCAAGGAGCAGGCAGGCAGGCTGCCAGGACAGTAAGCAGTAATTTCATGTATTATGTCATTGTCTTGACAGTGTGTCATAGGGACATTTGAGACATTTTACCCAAAGATACATGGGTACTATGAATATTTGCTATCAAAGCTGTACCATGATTGCCTGCATTTACAGTGGCCCTACCAAAGTTCCATCATGCTAACAACAGCTTTCAACCTCAGGCCAGCCACCATCTGCACTTGTCATTGAAATTCTGCAAACTTGTCATTTGACATCTACACCATCATCTCACTTGGGTATTTCAACCCCAAGTATGGAGGTCATCTGGTGCGAGAGGAACTTGGCCTCATCATTGAGTTTTCCCCAGGTAACTAAACTTATTCCCTCTGTGATCATCATATACTACAATGCAAAAATTCAGGAGGGAGAAACTGTTACGTTCATACCGGGTAGGTGCGATCATAGTCCTCAAGTACAAGGTAACGAAGTACGACGAGGTTACTGGGCCTTGAAGCCGCTAGTGGGAACGAGGGACGAGTGACAAAGGTGGCGAAGTTGCCCAAGAGGTTTAGTGACGAGAACCGTCGAGGTTGTCTCGAACGGCGACAAGGTGTCTCGGACTTTAACCGAGAGGTTTCCAAAGGAGTAGATGGTATTCCAGAGGAAAGAACAAGATAAGGAATACATGATAAACGACGGGTTTATATAGTGTAAGAATCACTTCAGGGCAGGTGTGAGAATGCTGACTGAAGTGATGATGAATCAAGAAACTAAAAATAGAGTGGGAATGCAGGAAAGCGACGGAACCTTCTGGAAGAGAAGTTCTGAAAGCGAAAAGGTTCCATTAAAAGTACAAGTAAAAGTGGACGTACTTGCTGGGACTCGAACCCAGGGTCAAGTATTGCTTAGTCATAGTCAAAGAATAAAACGAGAAGTGAATCGTAACATTACCCCTCTGCTATACTGAAACTCCGGAGAAGTATTCTATAGGTCAATCTGGGCGTAACCCGGAGAACCCGACGGCTCATTCCAAGTAGGGTCGAAGTCTTCGTCATAGGGATCAGTGGGAGAAGGGACGCGTGTAGCAGGTGCTGGGACTCGGCGGATGGATCGGCGGGACGAGGACGAGGAAGATGACGAGTGATGGGAGCGCGGAGTGGAAAAGTTTACTTGTCTAGCACGACGAGGGCAAGCGTTCTGTGCGTGACCGGGGCCCCAAGCGTGGCAAAGGGGGCATTGGTAGTATAGACAGTTAGCACGAACGTGACCTAGGCGGTGGCAGTGGTAGCACGCCTCGTGGTAGCGTGGATGATTTCGGGTTAATGGGATAGTTCCTCGTCCGCCCGTCCAGTGAGCATCGACACGTTCTGCGAGGGCAAGTTCATCCGGTTCAAGGGGGGAGGAGGATGCGGAAGGGACGTGGGGGTATCTATGGGTGCGGTCACGACGACCGCCAGCTAGTTGGCGCATATATCTATCCAAGTCTGCGAGAAATTCGAACATCTCTAATTGATAAAGGGCGATGATCAGGGTGGATTCGACTTCTACGTCAATGCTGCCTAAGAGCGAACTGAGGAAGGGACGTATAGGAGTATCGGGTAGTGCTACCCGAACGTGATTGATGCGCATGACTTGGAGGAAAGCCCGGTAAAGGGCGTGGAGGGGGCTAGCAGGGTCTAGATGTGACTTGATGGCGATGGCAAGTCCCGGATCCCTAATAAAATCCTTGAACCGGTGAATATCTGCTTCGCTAGGGAAATCGTCCTGAAGATGATAAGCATAAAGAGGGACCTCGACTGAATGAATACCGATAGGGGTGGTAGCCACCGAGACGGGAGGTAGTTCCGGGGAGGGAGAGCGTTGTCCCCAGCCAGGTTCGGCGACATCAGAAGCAGGGGATGTAGGACGAGAAGTTATGTGAGAAAGTAAATGGGGGTCTATAGAGGAAATTGGCGAAGGGGACTCTACAGATACGGTGAAAGAAGAAACAGAGGAGGGAGACGTAATGGAGGACATGGTGGTTCAACGTCTGGAGGATGAAGCGGAGAAAACTTTGGGATTCGCCTTTTTATAATCTTTTAGAGCGGCGACTGCATGTTTCAAGTCCCATTCAGGGACCCAGGAATCTTCTTCGGCGGTGTATCCTTTCCATCGGATCAAGAAGGAACGAGATTTCGGGGTTCCACGGTGGCGTAGAATTCTTTCAATTTCATACTCCTCTTCGCCGTCTATAAGGTCCGGTGGTGGCACAGGGAAGTTCTTCCCGTGGACCTCGTTCTCTCTATATGGGGTTAGAAGAGAAGCATGAAATACCGGGTGTATTTTCCATGTCTGTGGGAGGCGGAGTTGGTATGAGACGGAGGATAGGACCTTGGTGATGGTAAACGGTCCTTCTCGTTTAGGAGCGAATTTTGGGTTAGTTACATTCCATTTGAGGTTTCTGGCTTCCAGCCAGACTTTGTCTCCCTTCGAGAGAGGAGTAAAGGAGTATTTGGAACGGGCTTTCATTGTTTGCCTCGCTAGATCGTGGGCAGCGATGGCTTCTTCTCGTGCTGTGATAAGGGAATTAATGCGAGAAGAAGCAGCGGGAATAGAGGATTCGGGAATTAGAGACGGAAGGGCACGGGGTTCATATCCCATGGTTAAGAAGAACGGGGACTTTCCCGTGACGGAATGAGGGCAGTGATTGTGAGCGAATTCTGCGTGGGAAATCTTTTCTGCCCATGAGGTCGGGTTATCGCCGCAGAAGATCCGAAGATAAGTTTCAACTTCTTGGTTGACCCGTTCCGTTTCTCCATCAGTTTGCGGGTGATATGCGGTGGAGAGAGCGAGTTCATAGCCTAGTAGCTTTCCTAGTTCACGAGCGAAAGCGGATGCAAACTGGGGACCCCTATCGGATATGACTTTGTCATAGAGGCCGTATCTAAGGTATACTTTGTGGAAAAAGAGGTCAGCGACCCCTTCGGCAGTAATAGATTTTTTTGTTGGGCATAGAATTACCCCCTTCGTAAGCCCTTGGTCGACCACGACCAGAAGGGAATCGAAGCCTTGTGAAAGCGGAAGGTCGGTGATAAGATCGCAGGAGATCTGTTGGAAGGGGCGAGAAGCGGAAGAAGGAATAGGAATAAGGGGGGGAGTGGTCGGGTGTGTGTTAGCCTTGTGTTGCTGACAAAGAGCACAGCCTTCGACGTATTTTCGGCAATAGGAAGCTAGGCCCGGCCACCAGAATTCGGCTGCGACGAGTTGACGGGTTTTAAGGTAGCTGGGGTGGCCGGCAGTTTCATGGTCGTGGCAGCAATGGAGGATATCATGACGAAGGGTCCCAGTGGGAGGGACGTAGACTCGGTCCTTGTATGTAAGCATGCCGTTGAGCATTTTCCAATCAGTGAGGCGGGATTTGAAGGCTGAGGGAATATCGTCATTAAGGGCCTGAAGGCATTGAAGGACAAGGGGGTCTTTGGTGGAGTGGGAGGTGATATGCTCAGCGAGAGCAGTATCAATGGCATTAACAAAAAGGGAAGGTGGAAGAAGGGTAATGCCATCATTGTCCAAGTTAGATGTGGGTAGAAGATCAGGGCGGCGTGAGAGGGCATCAGGACCGGCTAAGGTGCGGCCTGGTACATGGATTAGTTTGAGGTCAAAATCGGCGAGGTCGAGGAGCCACCGGCTCTAACGACGATTGAGGGTTTGGGCGGATCTAAAGTATGTAAGGTTTTTGTGATCGGTAAAAACCTATGTGGGGAATTGAGATCCGAGGAGATAGTGTCTCCATGCTTTGAGGGCACGGAGGATTGCGAGAAGTTCCCGGTCGTAGATGTCGTAATTTCGTTCGGCTGGTCCGAATGACTGAGAGAGGTAGGAACAAGGATGCCACTCCCCGTTTTCGTCAGTTTGGAGAAGTATACCGCCAGACGCGAACTTCGAAGCATCGGTGGCTATGGCAAAGGGTTTGGTTAGGTTGGGCATGACTAGTACGGGTTTGGCGAGGAAAAGGGATTTAAGCGTTTCGAACGCTTCTTGGCAGGGTTTGGACCAGGACCAAGAGTTAGATTTCTTGGTGAGGTCGATGAGAGGATGGGCAATCTGTGAGTAATTGGGAATAAAGCGACGGTAAAAATTGGCGAAGCCAAGAAAGGATTGAACGTCTTTGACTTTGGTGGGGATAGACCATTTGGCAATGCCGTCTAACTTGACGGGGTCCATGGAGATCTTCCCCGGGGAAACAATCATGCCGAGGTAGTCAACTTCTGTAGCATTAAAGTTGCACTTTTCAAGGCGGAGGTGGAGGTCGAGTTCCTTCATCCGTTGAAGAACTCGTTTGGTGTGTTCCTGATGGGTGACATTATCAGGAGAGAAAATTAAAAGGTCGTCCATATATACGACCAGCCATCCTTCTGCTATCATATCGTGGAAGGAATCATTCATGAACCTTTGGAATGTGGCGGGTGAGTTCATAAGCCCAAAGAACATTACAGTGGGTTCGAAAAGTCCTCTATGGGTGATAAAGGCCGCCTTCCATTGATGGCCGTCTTTGATTCTAACGTTGTTATACCCCCAATGAACGTCAAATTTAGTGAAAACATTGGCTCCCTTGAGTTTATCGAGAAGGTCGCCTACGAGAGGAAGGGGATAGCCGTCACAAACGGTAT
>JBBPLW010000539.1:0-12190 GCA_038089995.1 Tylopilus balloui | reverse complement strand
CACTAGAACTCACCCTGCCCACCAGCTGTGCGTGTGCTCCATCTGCCGCAAGGTCGGCAGCGCAAGCGGTTCGATCAACCTCGGTGCCAACGCAAAGACGCTCCACATCACCCAAGGTCAAGAGCACATCCGGTGCGTGCTCTCTCTCACGTCCCCCGTATGTTTAACCAAGATGTCCCTCCCAGCGTCTACCACGCCGTGCTCGACCGCGACACCCCCAACGAATCGATCGCGTCGTCCGAGCGCAACTTTTGTTCCCGCTGTTCTGCCATGCTCTGGTTGTACGACGCGACCTGGTGCGTTCCGCCGGCGCGTTTGGCGGCCCCCGCTGAGGGACCCGGTTTGTCGTGCCCGTGATCCAGGCCCAAGCTGCTCCACCCGTTTGCGTCCGCGATCGATTCGCCGCCGCTCGACCCCCCCGAAGAAATGGTGCGTTTCCCTTGCCGCCCGCGTCTCGGCGCCGGACATCGCGAACTGGAGCTGATGGGCACTCGGTGCTCCGTTTTTGTGGATAGGTGGTGGTGAAAGCGGACTCCAAGCCTGGCTACGTGCGCCTCCCCGAAGGCCAGAAGCAGGTCTACGAGCATTACGGACCTCATTCGATCGAGGAATGGCACAAGAAACACGCAAAATATGTACCGTAAAGTGGCGCCACTGAGTCGACGTGTTGTCAACGACACTCGAGTTTGGTGGGGGATGAACGTTTCTTGTTATCGTCGAGTAGACCACAGTCGTGCTTGCGCTTGCTCGTCTGGTACCTCGGTTTGGCCACGTATGTCAGAGGAATGATGCCTCCGTAGTGTTAGCAATCTCTGCACTGTTTGTTGCAGCACGATGAACAAAGAGTACACGTTATTGTAGGGTAGTAGGTACAAGCAATGCACAAAGGGAACGGAAAACCGTGATGGCGTGTAGAGCAAAGAGCGTAAGACGTGACGATAGATGGCATGACGAGACTTTGGAGTGCCGATGGCCTGATACCTTGGAAACGTGGTCTTTTCATGCCGCATGTTTTGAAAGCGATTCGACTGGCTTCGTGAGAACGAAACCTATGGGAATCGGTTGAGGAGACGGGCTTCCCCCCCTACGAGCAGACTTGGCGGGCGCATCCACATACCTTTGAGCCCGGCCGCCTTTTCGCCCTGCCTTCCGAAACCTATTCCGGACCGGCTGGAGCGGTCGGAGGTCGTGTGCGTCGTATCGCCCGTCTTCTCTGCATGGAGCGGCGACGGCGTGCTCGCAACGGGCCGAACGTGCGACGGGAGGACGTCCCTACCGCGTTCGCGCCACGAAAGAATGGACCGCTTGTCTTTGGACCGTTCCCGGAAGATCAGACCGACGAGTATGTTGAGGCATCCGACCGAAAACAGCAGGAACGCGGTCACCAAAGGGAAGTCCCCGACGTAGTGAGAGAGGACGGACGCGCCGATCCTGCAAGAAAAAAAAAGAAGGCTGAGGGAAGAAGGCTCGAGACAACGTCGGGCGAGGGACGTACAGGCATTCCATGACTCCTAGGGCGCCGACACCAAAGTCCTTTCCGAGGACGGGAAAGAAGCGGTCAAAGAATACCCCAGGCCAACCTACACGCACGGCCCTCTAAGCCTCCCTTGCACCGAAAAGACGGAGCACGCCACATACCGATTTCAGACAGGACGAGCACGATGGTTTCAAATATGATAAAGACCCGGTTCAAAACGGCCCAAAAAGCCCCGCCGGGTTGGTTGGGAACGGTGCTGTTTCTATAGATGGTCGCGTCGTCAGAGACGTAGAGCTCCCATCATTTAAAACACGAGTCGCGTACGGGATGTAGTCCGAGTTTCCCAGAGCGAACGCAGTCTGGTTGAAGTTGCCGTTGGTGAACGCGTTGACGGCCTCGACGTCATCGACCAACTCGAGAATGCTGGTCGCGAACACGAGCAGGAGAGCAATGATGCTCAATGCACGGACGATGTTCAGAGCGATGAATACGCCTGCCAACAACGATATCAGCGCGGTCAGATGCACAGTGGGTCACTTACGCGCGAAACCGGGAAGAAACATGCTGAACGCGAATGCCACTGGACTGGATGCACGGAGAGCGAACCTGCGCTTGCAACGTAGAGATACCAAGAACAAGGAGATGAGAGAGAGCTTGGGCGACCAGCAAGCTGCAGGAAATAGAGCCAACGACAGATGGACTTGGGTGGTCACAATGAAAGTTGTGCAACGAGTTGTTCCCGTCCGACACCTGGGTATTAAAAACCGGGACCTAGTTCATTTCCTTGGGGATTCCATTGTTCTCCGCTTGCAGAGAAGAGCAAATCAGCGCGTTACAGTACCTACAACAAGAACAATGAAGAACAAGGATGTGTAGCCCGTTAAGGTAAATCTGCGGAACAGCCACCCCGACGTTATTCTATCGCTACCCAAGGTCTCCACATAGACACGCAAAGTGCGTACAATAACCGACGGGTCATAGAGTTTGTCCAAAACCTGGGTATATGGTATGAAAGATAACAGACAGGCCTTTCATGGGTCTTTGGAAGATAGTGGCGGGACGGGCGGGACATGTCCATGTCGCGTACGTTGCGATCTCCTGTGTTGCTGTGCAGCTTGAGACTGCTCTTGTTCGGCTCGCATCGCTTGCATAATATCAAGTTGCTGTGTTATGAACTCTTGTGTATTTGGTCTGTGGTACTCGTTGAGCCAGTTGGACCTCCAAGTCACGCAACGATCTCGTACCTCATCCGTAGGATGCGCATGATGATCTCCCCGTTGAACACCTCTTTCTCTTGCTTCTCCTTCTTGCGCTCCTTGATCGTCCCAAGGTTTCTTTGGTTGTAAACACTCTTGACACGCTTCTTAACAGGCACGGCCTCTCGCAAACTCTGTTGCATGGCGTGAACGCATTCTTCCATGAGCGTGTCCCTGGGGACAAGTTAACCGCGTCCATGACCGCACATATTCACTCACGTATGCCAATCGTAATACAGACGAATCGACACCACGTCACGATACTTCTGGTTCTGCAGGGATTCCAGCGGGACACCTTCGCCATCAGCATGGAAATAATCCCTCAGGAACTGTAAATCTCTGGTCGGCAAGAGACCTAGAATACAAGCTCAGGAACACTACCTTCAACCATTTGAAAACGATATCTACTTCCTTGTCACTCAGTGGCTTCATATCACTCGACAGTTTGGACAATGGCGGGATGAGAAGCCCCTCAATAACGGTCAGAACTTCTTTCCAGACTTTGAGCATCACCGCGTCTTTGACCGTCTCGGCCAAGTGTGTATTGAGGATCTGCAAATTGGCATCGAAATAGTCAAAAAGGGGAAGGATGGCTCCCTCGATTTCTACGTCAGTCAACTCCTCGGGCCGAACGCGAGGCTTTTCGGACGATGGAAGGGGTATTTGCACTTCGTTCGAGTGTGTGCCGAGTGCAGATCGATAGAGGCCAGTCACGTTCGCAATTGCTTTGTTGTAATCGAGAACCGTACCAGCCTTGACGAGGTTTTTCAACACCGTGCGCGAGAGTGATTGCCTTAGGAATGGAGACATCTAATAGTGGAGGAATCCAAATGGGTATGGTCTACGAGAATGCGAGTTCATCCACTAACCTTGTCAATAAAAATGCGCGTCATGTCGCCTTCGCTGCGCTTCAGGGACCTGAATGCTCGTCCGAAGTAAAACTGAGCGTCGTCCTTCTCCCCCTCCATACTGACACGCAAGAGAATGCGACCTTGATGGCCATGATTACTAGTAGCACCCTCGAGGTTCAGCCATACATCATGCGTCAGGAAATTGCCGTATTGTGCGGGGTTCAGGCAGATAAAACTTCGACCAACAACGTCGTGCTGGCCCACCAGCGCACGATCTCGTATACTGCACATGAGCCAGAGCGGTTTATCGACAGAGATGTCAAAGGTCTCTTCCCCTGTGACCAAAGGTCAGAATAGTTAAAACCTTAAAACTGAATATTTCTTACAGCGAGGGTTGAGTGTCTCATATATCGTCCGAGTCTTCACCAAGCGGTTTCCAGCTTCATCGCTGAGGGTGACGAACGTATCGAGTTGGGCTGAAGGGCTGCTGTCGAGTGGTACGAGGTCTTCCGCCATTACTATCTTCACCGTAAACAAAAACTTGGCTCTCTCAACCTTCTCGGGTACAGGCGGTGACGCGGACAGCACGTCAGTGATTTGGTCGACCTGCATCTGGTTGTACATATTATCCAGAAGCTTTCGAGCAGATTCAACGTTGTTAAGCTTGACACACGACTCGGGGCGGAAGTTGAAGGGTTCGACCTTCCTTTCACTTGTTGTCGCGAGTTGTTTAGCCTTTTCGAGCCAAGCAGAAGACTTCTGGGGCTGGAGGTACTCCGCTGGGCGAGGGAACATCTCAGTCATGAAAAGATCTTCGATACTACGACAATATTGCTCGACGGCTTTCGAGATAGTCTGATTTTGTGATTAGCTAGATGTTAAGGTTGTAATCCGATGTCTTTGCACCTTCGATAGACTGGTGAAAAATCTGGCGTTCTGGTATTCGTCAGACCATTCCAGTTCCTGCAAGAATGTTATAGGGCTGCGAAGGGAGTCAAATAGGTCGACAATAGATGAACTATGACCCTCTGTGTTTTCCGCTTCAAACTGCAGCATATAAGCTTCCGCGATACTCGGAATCTGTTCCAAGACGAACCTTATCGGCAGCTATAGCCTATATTGCACAGGTCAGTCAAAAAGATACGTGACGGGAATGGATACTGACAGCTTGAACCCACTGGTTAGTCTTGTTGTCGGTGTCCAGCAACCACTGGAGGACATATGTCATAAAAAACTGGCTGAGATCGAATTCAATTTGGTTGCTGGGGCAAATGAGTGACTAATAACCCAGAGCTCGACGGAGCCCTACCTGGGACAAAACGCCTGGGACATCGACAGGAGTTTTTTCGTCCTTCGATACAATGCGAAAATGTCCTGGATAGGAACATCTGGTGTTGGCCCATTCATGGATGATTCATAGAGCTTCTTCGACGAACTCTGCAAGTCAGTGATGAATAGCGGGATACTCATTCCCACAACCAAAGAGACGATGTCAACCCGGCTTGAACCAGAAAAGTGAAATCAATGTCTATATACGAAAGGCGCTGGCGCTCGCAAGAAACCAGACATACCCGACAAGCGGCTCGGGGAAACGTTTATCAAGTTGTTTCACGGCCTTTTCCAGTTCGTCAGTCATCAAGAGCAGTGGGAGGGCGCGATTAACTCCAGGAGCTGCTTGGAGTTGTTGCATTTTCGTTTGATAGAACTGCTCAGATAGTATCCTGATACGATCCTCCAAGTCCGAGAGGCGTGCGTTGATATCCGCTTCGTAACGGGTTATGAGGCCACTCTCCCGCACATGGTCAAGCACACTAAGATACGGCTGGATCTCGGACACTTTGATGTTGGGTATGTTCTCCATCGAATGGTAAAGCGAAGAAAGGAAAATGTTGTAAAGGCTGCCGTATACGTTGGACAATAACTCTGCCTGCGAGACGAGACAGTGTCAACAAGGATCCCATATGTTACGCTAGATTGACGTACGTCTTGGGTTGGCCATTTGTCGACTTCGAGGTCATGAAGCACTTTCGAGACCGCCTGCAAAGCCTCAGGTATGCATTCCATCGGTACATGACCCTGCTCGTAGAACTCCTTGATGAGTTCCAAGAAGCACGTGACACGATATGATTGGCCAATCCGCCAACGCAGCGCGCATTCATTGATGAGATTGGTATGAGGAGGAGTCAGGATCGTCAATGGTACTTCGTCTGAATCGTCAACCTCGGGTCCAAACATCATCTCGAGGTCGACAGTGAGGCAGTATTCAACGAGACGTTTATAGAACCTCTTGGGGTTGGGAGGAATATACGTGAAGTTGTGTCCGACACGGATCTCGTCGTCACCGGAGAGATCCTCCTCGACTGTCTCTTGTAGAGCATCACCGCCTGCAGCTGTGCGCGGGTCATCATGTGGTCCGCCAAAGATAGATCGTCGGCTTCCGATGGAGGTGCCCCCCGTATGCCGAGTGGATGAGTACGCTGAACTAGGACGCGGTGAACCGCCGCGATCTGTAGGCATTGATTTGGCGAGCTCCGGATTCAAAGACATCATGGCCACCATGAGTTGCGAGAGATGGGATGTTTCGAGGGTTCGCCACTGGTTCCACGCGGCATCACTCTCAAAGTCCTCTCGTCTACCTGGAAAAGGAGCGCCAGCATTGATGTTCTTTAGACAAGTCTGTCGTGGGTATCTTAGCGTATTTCCATGTTCAGCACAAGGATCATCGTACCTTGAGGTCAATCACGGCTGCCTACGAAAATTTTTGAGTTATGTGAAAACGAGAGAACCTACGTTCCCACCTTCTCTGTACACGTCTTCCTTAACCTGTCGACTTCAGTTTGGATTGCATTTTCCGGAATCTTGAATAGTTTGGCGACAACCAACACAAATGGCATGTCGTGGATGTTCGTACTGATCCCAGACGTAGTACTAACGGAATCCCCACGATCTCGAGAAGTCGAGGGGGTATCATGACCCGACTCACTCGAAGACTGCGAAAGTTTTGCGTGGTACACGTCCAAACGCGAGCTCAGCTCGGATGAAACGTGGCTGATGCCCCTGAGACACTCGCGCAGCATCTTTACGAACTGCGCGATTTGGTTGTTGACCTCGACTTTCCACGCATCATCGGCCAGCGTGGGCTCCTTCCGGAGCACGCCAGTCGCCTGTGAAGCAAACATCAGGATGAGCTCTTCGATGCTCCTGTTCTCTTTCATCTGTCTTCGAAATGGGTCGCCCATAAACTGGTTGTAGAATACGGCCATGGTTCGCCGTGTGAGTTGATCGGAGTACCTTGTGGGAGGAAGTTAGGCAAGACTGCCATCGACAGGACAGATAGGCCACGCACGCAGCTTCCTTCCCCATGGCTATGTTCTGCAGCTTCTGTTCCAGTACTTTAAGAAGCTTCTCTGGGAACTTGACGCTCTTGGATCCATCCCTGATCTCCTTGAAGATATCGCCTATAGAGACGATAGAGTGAGATATAGCGCCAGAGATCTTGTAATGATGGTCTTTCTCCTTAGTGTCTGATTCGTTCGAGTGTGCTGCCATGACCTTTGGAGAGGTGATGTAGCTCAGGATGCTGTGTCGTGCTTTAGCCAGGACGAAAGTGAAGGACGAGGGCGATCGCAACTCACGCAACGCGGAGGGCATAGCTGATGAGGGGTCAGCAAGGAAGCGTGTCTGTGACTGGGCGGTACGCACTCGAAGAGATCGTCATCTGTGACACGATACTTGGAAATCCGTTTCTCGTGAGTAACGCTGTCGTAGCTCCGTCTTGACATGGAGAAGAGTCAAATCGCAACTCGCAAGTGAGGACGCGCTTGAGACGGTTGGCGAGGTGTGTAAGTCAGGGTAACAAGTCAAGGTACGCGATCGTCGTCCAGGGCCGCCGACAAACGGGCTCGTGGGACAAGCACAGGCAAATAGCGTGCATTCATAAATGCTGTCTACAACTCGTCGTGCCCAGTCTCTCTATCTGATCTTGTCTCCTTTGGCTCTGAGCCCGACTCCTGCGGTGAATTGGCCGGCTTCCTGACCTTCGGTACCCTCCTGCTCACCAACCGTTGCAAGTGCTTCTCGAGTGCCTCGGCTCGGTCCTTCATCTCCCTCGTCTGAATGGCCGGGTTTTCGTTTATCGGCGTGCGCTTCTGTCTCTCAACACCATCGTTGAGCCACACTTCGTGCTCCTTCAATGCTACCTCAAGCTCGTCGAGCTCTTCCGGGGCCCATTTGGAAGGGAGGTTAGCCGCGGCTTCGGCAGTAAGGTTCGCGCGTGCCTCCGTGAGGAAGAGCCTTGTAGACCAGTTCCACTTTTGGCTGTTGTTCAATGCTTCTGGGAAATCTTCAATCTCCTTGTACCGGTGCACAATCGGCCGCTCCAGGAGTCTGAACATGGGCTCAGAAAATCAAGTCATACGCTCCATCCAGGATATATTACGCACTCAAGTGCCCCGCGCTTCTCCCTCAGCACCATTGTGTCAGCTGTCTCACCTTCCTCCTGGAACCAAGTGATGGTATCCGCAAGTTTTTGCGAAATAGCTTGCCTCTCAGAGGCTTTCGAGCATTTCGTAAATGGTGAGTCCGGTCCATCCTCGAGGAGGTCACGGAGCTTGTATAGGTATGCCTCTAGGGTATTATGTGCCTCCTCACGGCGGAGTTTCGCGGCTTCCTTATTGTCTAATTCACGTAGTCTGAAGCCACGCAGCAGGTCAGCGAGAGGGAAGCGCTTCGAAAATGAACAAGCCAACCTATCACGAGATGCACGCTTTTCTGCTACCGACATGGGAGGAAGACTAGAGAATACTACGTTGAACTCCAGGGGAATGGTGTTCATGTCCTTCTTTTGACCATTAGCCTTCTTTTCCGTGGTCGGTGAAGTGGTTTGTTGAGCTTCGTCTTCCTGAGCCGTACCCTCTGCACCTTGCTCCTTCGGAACTTCCTGCTCTCCTGAACCTCCGCCAAAGAGGCCCCTTAGCATGCCTATGGCGGCTTGATGATGAAAAGAAACCACGAAAGGGGTTTACACACCTGTAAGAGACTCGTCCTTGACTTCACCGTACGCGGCTGCTTCCTTTGTGGAGACGAACCCGGACTCAGAGAGGGCTACCGTGAGCTTGACGACAGGATCAATGGCTCCACGCTCAGTGAGGTTTCCTATGGCTTCTGCGATGCCGCTAATTTGAACTTGAAGAATTTCGCGAGGGAAGCCACTGGATGCGAAATGTCAGTCCGTGCGGCGCCTAGTCACAAAGCACGCTTACGGAGCCACTTCGGCCTTGTAATCGAACCAGATGGAGAAGTCCTCTTTACGCTTGAACGAAAGCGTCTTGCGGGAACCAAATTTAGAGCCTTTGGGAAATATAAGTGAATGTATAGTCCGCGAGTCTGGAGTAGAAGCGAAGTAGGATGCTTGGATATCGTATGTTGCAATATCAGCAACTCGAATGTCTTTCGTCTTGAACTGACGCGACAGGGAGGCACCATAGAGTCCCGCGCCTGTCGTCACAGAAGAGGTTACTCAGCTGCATACGTGAATCACAAGAGGTAAAGCTTCACCTAGCACAGCAGCTTCATCAGCATTGACGTTTTGGGCTATTCGATGCCTGGACAAAATATATTGAGGATCGTCCCATTGTGCCATGGGAGGACACCTACTCGCCAACAGCGACTTTAATCGAAGCCTGGACCATCGGTGTCCGAGAGTTTCCACCAGTCAGAATCACAGAAGATATTTGTTCCTAAAACAGGTCAACTTAGGGAAGATCGATAGGTATCGATGACCTACGAGGTCCAGGCCAGCGTTGGCTAGAGCATCATAGATGGGTTTGGCAAATCGGCTGCGCAAATCCGAGCACGCCCTCTCAAATTGTTCACGAGTGACCTTGGTCTTGAAGTCTATGTCAAAAGCGACGCTCTCCACCTATTACATGGGCTCGGAATCAATCGCTGCAAGATTTAACAAATAAGAGAGTGCCTACCGTCGACATTGTTTCCGCGTTAGCACTGAGAATAGCCTTGACACGGCCTGCCTCTTTCCAGAGTTTCGCCATACCACGTTTGTCTCTGCGTATGTCGCGTTTGTGTTGAGTGATAAATCGCTCGACGAGAATTTCCCTCATGCGCCTGTCGAGGTCGGTGCCACTGACCGACCGGTCAAAGCCAGTACCCAGAACAGATATCTGCGTGTAAGATGCTTTCGTCTTCGAGTCTTGAACAGATGCGAGCGACACGAGCGTTGCCCGCGTAGACGAAGCGCCAGCATCGTAGATAATATGGTATTCTGGGGTCGAGGAAAAGGTTCGAGTCATGGCGTAGTTCACCGCTACGGCAGCACCATCATTGATTAGTGTGAGGGTCTTCAGGCCCGCGATTTCCGCGGCATCCGCGACGGCGTCACGCTCGAACTGCGTGTAATGCGGTGGAACGGTAAGGACGACGTCGCGGACAGGTTCTCCGGCAACGCTCTCTGCGAGTTTTTTCACATAAGCAAGCTGCATGGCGATGAGCTCCTCCGCACTCCATTCGGTACCATCGCTTTGCTTGAGTGCTACCGTTGACCGTGCAGACTCGAGGATGTCAGAGGTGGATATCTGGGTGAAGTAGGAGACAGCGTTGGAGCTGTAAGGCACGCCTTGAAGGAGTTTCAGAGACGTGAATGAGTCCAAAGGAAAGCGCGAAGCCTAGAAATACATTCAGTGCACGTTCGGTGAAACGATGGGACACGTGCTAGGTTAGCGGCGTCAGAACCAAACAGACGGTCCTCTTTTTTCCAGGCGACAGACGATTGTATCTTTCTCTTGGAGTCCTTGTTCAATAGAACGTCGAACGGCAAGCCCGGTTTCATGAGGGACGCTTTGATCCAGTCCGAGCCATAGTCGATGGCTAATAAGGCTGCAAATGAGGATTCAAGGAAGGCGGTGAAGAGGACGAGGAGACATAAAGCTCTGCGCAGGCAGAGAGTGGGCATAATTAGGAATAATAGGTATTCACCAGACCAGAGAACATGGAACTTTAACTTGGAAGACGTGGCCGGACACGTAAATACATTGATGACTAAGAAACTTCTAAACAAAGGAAATAGCCCCTGAACACATGCACAGGTCTCCTCGTCCCGCACGAATCAACGTTTCACGGAATGTGTAGCATCGCAGCGTTGGAGCTCCAAGCGTTGAATCGACGCGACCGACAGGGAAAAAACATCAGCTTCCACTCGCTTGGTCCAAATAGAATGGGATTCATGTCTACAAAACTACGCTACTACGACGATGGTACATTCTACTACTACAGCCTTAAAGAGCGCCACACCTACACGCATCTACCCTCAGTCCCTTCTGTCACGTTCGTTTCACTCCACGACAAGGTTCGAGACAAAAAGCCTACCATGCAACCCATGCAATAAAAGACTGCGAATCGCGTGTCCAAAGTCGGCCAACCACGCGTGGCAAGCACCGACTCACCTTGGGATACGTCCTCACGACCAACTTGC
The DNA here is from genome assembly GCA_038089995.1 of Tylopilus balloui. NCBI lineage: Eukaryota > Fungi > Basidiomycota > Agaricomycetes > Boletales > Boletaceae > Tylopilus > Tylopilus balloui. The sequence goes on along the minus strand of JBBPLW010000539.1, from coordinate 1,120 downwards.
GCAACTCGTCCGTCATCGAGATACCGAGCGCAAACGTAAAGGGAAGGCCCCAAAATATCCCCGGGACGGGCCTCGTGTTGAAGATTTTTTGAAGCCCAGGTCCGTAAAGGTTGATGAACGCGATCGTCACCGAGGCGACCATACTGCACGGTACGACCAGATTGCGGCGAGGACCCCAGAGAGGATTCGAGTGTACCATCGAGACGCGGCGGTTGCGAACGGACAGCAAGGTTCCATACTGATATATGACAACCGTGACGTAGCTAGAGAACCGCGTCGAGTCGGTCAACGCAAGTGGAAAAGAGGAGTTACCAAGGACTTACTAGACACAGGTGCCCACGTTGACGAATTCCGTGAGTTGGTCGATAGTATAACCTTGCCAACCATTCCGCCATTTGTTATAGACCAAGATGACGTCGTAGAACGTGAGGCCCTGACGCTGAATGTAGAAGAACCACATGCCCATCGCACAGGGCCAAAGCATGAGCCCAATGAACTGACACGATGATCAGATATGTGCCCAGTTGACTGGTATTGGTCATTCACCAAGTAAACTTGGACGAACAAACGCCAATCCGTCAGACGATCAGTACGTGCATTGCGTGGTTTACGGGTCATCAGGTCTAAAGCTACATCAGAAAACATCCGAGGAACGTATGTCATACTCACCAGCTTCCGCCTTCTCGTGCATCAGGGATATCGACATGGCTACATCATTTGCAATGCAGAAGGAGACTTATTGGTACGTAGTCATGGGCAACTGCATACCAAGAAGGACATTGGAGAAGACAGCCATGAATTTTGCGTAACTTCCAGCCTGACATCTACGTCAGTCTTCGCTGACGTGCTCACGGACATCTACTTGCCGGCATCAGGTATAAAGTAACCTTTTTGAGGTTGTCGAACACGAGACGACTCATCTCAATAGCGACAGGTATGGATGCAAAGTCATTCTTGAGCAGGACAACGGCAACTTGGAGCTGATTTAGGCAACGCGACAGCGCTGAGCAAATCAACGTACCTGCTTCTTTCGCAACGTCACTTCCGCTTCCCATTGCCACGCCAATGTCCGCAGCTTTCAGCGCAGGAGCATCGTTGACACCGTCGCCCGTGACTGCAA
>JBBPLW010000538.1:0-12193 GCA_038089995.1 Tylopilus balloui | reverse complement strand
GCGAAGAGTTCGTATTTTCCTTTGGTTGCTCTCCAGTTCCACGTGACGGGCTGGCATCGTTCGGATCCCGGTCTCACTTGCTGCCGCTCGGCAGGTTTCGAATCAGTTCAATGAAGAAATCTGGGGGACGTTGTATACGAATGCACGTCTACCTCGTCCTCCTGGACCGTTGCCTTCTCAATCGGCGGAATTCCTCGAGGACGCTCTCCTCAAATCCGAGCGATCAACACGTTCGTCGACGACACAAGACTTCTTGGACACAAGGATCCGAATCCTGAGACCTGACACAGCTCCTAGAATTATGCCCGGGAAATAGCGCATCCGCTGCGAGTCTTCCAGCAAGTTCGTAGTATATGACCTCGATACTCTGATCAATCGCGAACTGGCTGAAGAAGGCAAGGCTATTCGGAGTGTTGGCTTGTCAAGAGGAGTTAGAGTGGAGACCCTGAGCGATGCTGGTGATATAGTGCAACATCACTAGCTCAGGAGTTCGTGTACGCGTTTGCTTTTTTATTTTATTTGCAGCTCGGTTCTCATCGTGGCGGAAACATTGTTTGGATGTCTTTTGTCTGCGTTGCAGCCCCTTCCTCTTGTCATCGCTCTTCCTCGTGGTACGCGTAGTAGTATTCTCTCCGCTTCCCGCTTTCTGACCGGTACAATTACACAGTTTTTTTACGCTTTCGCTGGTCACCCCCCCTGTTCGCAGTCTGTCCCTCCATTCGCGCACTTTTCGGTAATTACCTTGTCTGATATACATTACGACGTAGCTTTTTTTCTTTGTTTTCCTAATGACGATGGCAAGCCGAGTACCTACCAAGAAAAATCGACAAGGAAAAAAAAAAAAAAAGTGGAGCGAGACTGTCTGGGGGGACACGACTTGTGACAGTTAATTATATGGACCGCGTGGAATGGCCGGGGTGCCGGTGTGTTCCCGGACCTCTCTTGGTGCGCCTCTCCCCGTACGTCCGGATCGGCCTGTAATGGCAAAATATCAAGAAAAGGCAGTGACTCATCATTCAAATATATATCACCGCAGGGACACCATGCTTCGAATGACGGCGGAGCAGCAGCGGCGTGGTCTCAAACGCATAGATGCTTCCCAAGCCCCGGAAAGCGAGACGAGGAGAAGAAGAAGATAAAAGAAAATGAGCGCGGAACGGGACTCGAGAGATGGGCAGTCCTCCACGTCGTTTCGCATCTCCATCTTTATTTTTTATTTTTTCCGCCTTTGAATGACTTTTCGATTCGCATGCAAACGTAGCCCTCCATCGTGGATGAGAGGCACGAGGCTCCTCCCCCCGGCGTCCAGTCGAGAACCGATGGCTATTTTCGCGCCCATCAAAGAGGCTGTCAGAGGGTCATCAGGGGAAGTGGAGAGCGTACAAAAATAGCCAACGCGAATTCGTTCGTAAGAAATAAATTAACTGTAAGAGCGGTCGTCTCAAATGTAATGCACAGCGAGCACGTATTAAGCTTGTCGATTTCGTCTAAATGATGGGTCTCCGTGTGGTGTGGTATTGAGCAGAGCACGGATGATAAAGCGGTCGGTTGGAGGGGCGGCGCGTTATCGCGAGGATAAATGACGCATGAGGAGTTCGTATCTATCATCGTGACGTCAACGCGCCGCCGTCATACATTATGGACCAGATAACGCACGATAATAGGGTCACTGCACTGTTTGGCACCGTTCGAAACAGGTTCACGGATAACCCTTTGTACAGGCCGCTCCAGCCTTCCTTCTGTATGATCTTGCGGGTGATGTATAGGACGCTTCGTTTCGTATGTGCCTTGACCATGCCGTCTGATGACAGATCCTCCGCGATGGGCAGTCGGAGCGTCTGAAGGCGGGTGCGCACAACTTCGTGGGGGTATGTAGCGACCGAGGCGGTCATCTTGGCCATGGCGGAGCAGAGAAGAATGGTACCACTGCGCAGAGGAGCCGTCGAGTCGCCCTCTATCAACGCATTCAGTCATCGATCAATCCTACCGGGGGGAACCACGACGCACGTGCCCATACTTTGAGTTCCTCGTACAGCGGGAACTGGACGACGACGTGAGCGATGCCCAATAGACTGGGTAGTAATCCACGGTAGAATGCGCGCATGCCCTCGGTGCGATATATCGTGAGGGCAGCGTCGAACGTATGTCTATATCTCACTTCTCGTCGGGACTGTGTCTGGGATCGACGTGAGCGGTTGGTTTCCGGGGCGGGGTGGGGACGATGCATACCATGAAACGAGTCTTGATGACCCAAAATGGCATCGTACAGGTTGTGCTGGTCGCGCCAGCGGTCATGGCAGATAAGATATGAAGGGTCCACGGATGGTCTCGCATGACAGGCTGGTAGCCCTTTGGCTGAGCCGCAGGGTAGATTCTTCCGGGCGGCACGGGTTCTCCGAGGGGAGGCTCCCCGAAGCGCCGCTTGATGCCATCATAGACCGCAAAGTAAATAGCCCATGTGGGAAGATATCCGAGGATGGTTGGACCGAGGCCTCGATACATGCCTCGAATACCATCATGTCTCAACGTCGTCTTGACGATGTCTGGCGGAAATAAGAGCGTGTGTAGAGTACATGGAGGAGGTTGGGCGCGCACGCACCGAGGACGCCTTGGTAGCCTGGCTGACCATGGACTGCCCGCTGTGCCTGCAGTTTGGTTTTGACAACGTCGAGTGGACAGGTGGCTATGCTGGCAACGAGACCACCTCCAGCACCAGCTGGCTCTGGTCGTCGGTGGGAAGGTAGGAGCGAGGAGGGGCGGGGGGCGCACCGATCATGCTGTTTGCGGTCCATTTTTTCTGGTCTTGTGCCATCGCTCTTCCCCGCCAAGCGGGGTCGGCTGCGCTGTGGGATGCTTGCCCTGTGAGTTATCTTTTTCGCTGGTGACGAACGCCGTGGTTCACCGCGACGACGCCCGGCTCGCCAGAGCCGAACCATCCCGGCCGTTGCCGATTCGTCCCGGTACATCAGATATCAGCTCACCCACGCACCGCAGCATATCTCTCTTTCTCATCGCCGCCATGGTCCAAGTCCTCCTCAACAACACCGTGCTCGCAGAATCCGACAGCCCAGTCACCGTCGAGGGTAATTATTACTTCCCGCCGGAGTCAGTGAAGAAGGGCAATCTTTCAAGCTCGAACACCTCGTACGTACACCGGCTCATGAAACAGGTATCACTTATCTCACCGCTGCTGCCACTCAGAACCGTCTGCCCGTGGAAGGGGTCCGTCCATTTCACTGAACAGATATGAATGTCGTGTTTGATCTCGCTGATCACAGTACTGCTTCGTATTATTCTGCCGATGTCGATGGAAAGACCATCAAGGACGTCGCATGGCGAGTCGTCAGGGTCGCGTTCACCGTGCCTGATCCTTATCTTTGCCCTCCAGGTACTACCCCGAGCCCTCCACCAAGGCAGCTCACATCAAGAACCACGTCGCCTTCTACAAGGTGAGTCTGCGCACCCGGCGCTCAAGTCGAAACTGGCTGAATGTCCCCAAAGAACAAGGTTGTCATTAAAGACTGATCATGTACCGACTTCGCATCTATGTTCTTCCCTATCGTCTATGAATTCCCGGTGACACGGCCAGGGCTTACCCCATCGTGCCATGAAACGTTGCCTTGTATTGTTGTACACATACTTTGCGTTGCACAGAATTAAGACCCAGATCTGTTTCCACCTTGTATCCACACGGGAACACCGCGGACTTGGACCAAAGACGGTCTCGTTCCTGTTGCACGATTCTGCCATGACTGCCGGACTCCAGAAGAGACTCATCACGGCCATACGGCGGAAGAACGGCCACAGCTCACCGAGCTCGGCGGCGAAGACCACGACTCAGATCAATCATTCAGCTTTGCGGTACAGATAGACCTGGATGGGTCGTTGCTGCCGTTGATGTCCAGAATAGAAGATGGAGATCAGCCAGTCTTCAGTGCTGTTCGGCCTACTCTGAGAAAGCTCACCTCCTTCCTTGTCGGCGCATGTCGACGTTTGAGCGTCTTGGTCAGATCAAGTACGATCTGTTTCATGGCACCGCCCGACGCGCGCGTTCTCTGCCTCAGCGCCGAACAAGAATAAATAAAAAGAAACATTACGAGCGGTCAACGAGAGCGAAGACGGTGACAGCGCGCCCCGCCCATTCCTTCCTCGACTCGTGTGTCGCACCTCGATATACGTCGAACCCTCGCGCGCCGCATCTTCGGTTCCTTTAGAGTTCTGTCTCGGTGTGGTGTGTAAATACCGCGACCTCCCGGGGGCCTGCGATGCATGCAACACCGCGTGCTCGCGATACGCGAATCGAATCGGCTTGCATGGTGATGTGACGACCGGTCCGCACGATCTGTGCGGCGTTGCTTTTCTTCTCCTTTCCTTTTGCAACGGAACTGACCGACGCGGCTAGTCTTCGTCCGTTGTTTGCCAACTTGGTCCTCGTAGGTTGGTTACGAGAGCCCCGTCGATGGCCGGGGAGGATAGAAGACGCGGCCTGTTCCATCTTTACGCGTACAGCTAGTCCGGCGGGGGGGCACCGTCATGCCCGGGCTGGACCTTTGTCCCAAGAATGGTCCCGCTGGATGGGTGTAAGTATCCATCGAATCCGTGGGACGCCGAGTGGACGGCAAACTCTTTTGTAAAGCCGCTTGATTTACCATACCTGTTGTTTTCCATTATAGGAGCTGTCATGACGAGCCAAGCTACCTGTCCGTCGTCGGATACCGTCCCAGGTGGACTAGTACGCGCTGGAACAGGAGGGCTACGAACCGTAATTGAGGCGAGAAGTTCAAAATGTCACCGACAGGTCCGAACTTCCGACTTGTCTACATACTAGCCAAATGAACGGTCCAACAGCTGTTTCAGGGCTGGGCAAGTCCTCTTATTCAAGTTGCTACACTCTGCATCACGCTAGCCTTCTTGCCAGAGCAGGTTTCTACACAGGACTTAGTCTGGTCACCAGGCTATATAGCACTCGGTTCACGGGTGTCGATGAGGGCCCTGGATCCGACACGGTCCTTGTTGCGTTACTCCAACTGTGATCTCCATATAATATGCAGGGAGACAGGATCCGTCGTCCTGAACGTGGGCCATGGCAGTCGTTACATACCGACCGTCTTGCTCGACCGAATCCCATTCATGTCCCAAAGAAAACCACAAATATGGCGAGCTTGTGAATTGTCGCTCGACAACGCAGATCCGCTCTTCGTAGGGAAAGTACGGGAGCGTATTTTTTTCTGTCATCCTTCACCACGTTCTCGTGAATCGTGGGTTGGTGACGTCTCACCTCTGAGCCCTTCATTCGCCTGGGGTGCTGGCAAAGTAGAATCTACATCTCGACCTTGTTCAAGGATGCGCTGTCAGTCCTACACGGTCTGTATCGTCACGTCGATCCTCATGCATCAGTCTTGACGCATTGCTTACTATCCAGCAGGATCTGTCGAATTGTTTGGCAAGAGGGAAACCTGTGCTCAGCACGAATGCTAGCGGCTCGTCGACCGAACCAGCTACTCGGAGCCTCATTTCCCCTTCGCAACAGGTCCTTCGTCACAAGATGCGTGGGGTGGGAGGCCGCAGAGCCCACGCCGTGCGCCTGTCCGCGCATCTGTGGATGAGAACAGCTTCAACGTGGCCGTGTAGGATGCAGTGATGATTCTGTTCGCCGGAGTCGCAGACCACATGATCTGTGGATGATGCATCTGTGATTGACTGGCCAGCTATGGATCACGAAACTATGAATAGAAAAAAGAAACTGGTCTTGCATACTAAATCATACAACATACGGGAACTAGGAGTGCCATCAATACCTGTCGACATGTAGGTGTACTGTGAAACAATCAGTTCAAGCAACACAGTGCGAAAAAAAAAGTCTTAACACTCACGAGTGCCTTTATATACGCTTGCAAGGGAAAAGTCAAGGCTCTCTGACACGCTAGACGACCGACATATTCATCCCACGTCTCATACTGACTTAATCAAATCAGTCCAAGGAACAAGAAATAGTTATAAGGTGGCTCACTTGGCAGTGGATACGATGATTCACGAATGCCTGGCTCGTTTCGCAGGCGGCAACTCAGGACTCTCCGACCATGTGCGACGATCGGATAGCGACGACCGCTTCATCACTGAGAGGTCCTGCAGCAGGAGGTTGTGGGTCGACCCCACGGAAAGCAGGCATTTCACCACATCAACCCTTCCCTTGAAGATCGCGGCTTGCAGCGGTGCCAGCCCTTCTGAATTGAGAGTCCGAGTATCGCAGCCAAAAGCAACGAGGGTCTCGACGATATGGCGGCGATATGCAGAGTTGTTGTCGCTCTGTATCGCGGTGAATAGAATGTCGGTGGGAGGAGGGATTTTCTGTGAGAGAAGATACTTCATGGTCTTGACGTGCCCTAGGTCCACAACGTTGTGGAGCGGTGTTTTCCCATTATCATTGGGTGCCGCAGGTTCGCAACCGCGCCCGACAAAGAATCTAACAGACTTAAGAATGTGGTCATCCACCCAGTCATCTTGCCTCGCTCTGTCGTAAGGATACGGATACACGGCGCGTGTTGCAAAATGTAATGCGGTATCTCCATTCGATGCTCTCGTCAGGGCGCTCGCTCCTTGCTGGATAAGATATCTCGCAGCGGAGACATTGCCTCTCTGAGCAGCAAAATGTAAAGGGATTTCTCCACGAGAATTGGCTTCAAGGGGATTACAACCGTAGCTGACCAGGAGTTTCACCGCCTGCAAAACAGAGTCATCATCATTTGAACACTGCAACGCGATGTGAAGCACAGAGTCCCCGTTGCTGGCGTGTGCGTGAACATCAACTCCGTTTTCGACCAGTAAACGGATCATGGGCGTTGTGCTCCAACGCGACCGGTCACGGTCTAATGTAACCAGGAGGTCAGGAGGGACAGTAGCGCCGAGGGAAAGGAGGTATCGAGCAGTGGAAACATGGCCACATTGGACAGCGACATGAAGGGGAGTGTTTCCACGGGAATTGGCTTCGAGGGGATTATAGTCATAACTGACCAGGAGTTCTAGAGCCTCCAAAGCATAATAGTCATCGTATATGGTTTCCAAGACAACATGGAGAAGAGAGTCTCCATCGCCAGTGCGTGCATGATTATCGATTCCGTTTTTGACCAGGAAGGGGATCATGCCTGGTTTTTCCAAGTACCATCTACATTGGCTTAATGTGGCAAGCATATCAAAATGGAGAGGTGCACCAAAGGTAAGCAGGTATTGTGCAACGGAATTGTAGCCTCGTTGTAGAGCGACTTGGAGAGGGGTGAATCCACGAATATTGGCTTCAAGGGGATCACAGCCATGGCCAACCAGGAGTTTTGTAGCCTCAAAAGCCTCCTCACCATCATAATTATACATGGATTCCAAGACGATGTGGAGCAGAGAGTCTCCGTCACTAGTGTGTACAGAAACATCGACTTTGTTCTCGATCAAGAAACGGATCGCAGCTGCTTTCATCCTATGCAACTGGAGACTGTTCAGTGTGACGAGAAAGTCATGAGGGAGAGGTGCGCCAAGGGCAAGTAGGTATCGTGCAACGGAAGTGCGGCCTTGTTGCAGAGCAATTTGGAGAGGGGTGGATCCACGAGTATTGGTTTCGAGGGGATCACAGCCATGGCCAACCAGGAGTTTTGTAGCCTCCAAAGCCTCACTATCATCGTGCCTGGATTCCAAGACGAAGTGGAGTAGAGAGTCTCCGTCACTAGTGTGTACAGAAACATCGACTCCGTTCTCGATCAAAAAACGGATCACAGCTGCTTTCATCCTATGCAACTGGAGACTGTTCAGTGTGACGAGAAAATTAGGAGGGAGGGGTGCACCAAGGGTAAGCAGGTATCGTGTAACAGAAGTGTAGCCTTGTTGCAGAGCGACTTGGAGAGGGGTGGATCCACGAATATTGGCTTCGAGGGGATCGCAGCCATGGCTGACCAGGAGTTTTGTAAACTCAAAAGCCTCAGCATCATCGTCTATGTATTCCAAGATGACGTGCAGCAGAGAGTCCCCATTGCTAGTGTGTGCAGAAACATCGACTCCGTTCTCGATCAAAAAACGGATCACAGCTGCTTTCATCCTAAGCAACTGGAGACTGTTCGGTGTGACGAGAAAATTAGGAGGGAGGGGTGCACCAAGGGTAAGCAGGTATCGTGCAACAGAAGTGTAGCTTTGTTGCAGAGCGACTTGGAGAGGGGTGGATCCACGAATATTGGCTTCGAGGGGATCGCAGCCATGGCTGACCAGGAGTTTTGTAGCCTCCAAAGCCTCAGCGTCATTGTGCGTGTGTACCAAGACGATGCGGAACAGAGAGTCTCCGTCACTAGTGTGTACAGAAACATCGACTTCGTTCTCGATCAGGAAATGGATCATAGCTAGTATCACCTTATGAAATGAAAAGGATACGTGTGGAAACTGGTGACTGTCCACTGGCAGTGTGGCGAGAAAGTTAGGAGGGAGGGGTGCACCAAGGGTAAGCAGGTATCGTGCAACGGGAATGTAGCCTCGTTGCAGAGCGACTTGGAGAGGGGTGAACCCCCGAATATTGGCTTCGAGGGGATCGCAGCCATAGCTAACCAGGAGTTTTGTAGCCTTCAAAGCCTCAGTGTCATCGTCTATGTATTCCAAGATGACGGGCAGCAGAGAGTCTCCATCGCTAGTGTGAGAAACATCGACTCCGTTTTCGACCAATAGGGGAATCATGGGTGTTATTCTCCGGACCCATCTGCGAGTATGGTTCCATGTATCAAGTTCGCGAAAAAAAGTGTCATGTGCATCGAGGGTAAGCAAGTCAGAAGGGAGGAGTGCACTGAGGGTAAGCAAGTCAGAAGGGAGGCGTGCACCGAGGGTAAGCAAGTATCGTGCAACAGAAATGTAGCCCCGTTCAATGGCGATTTCAAGAGGGGTGTTTCTGAGAGAATCGGCTTCCAGGGGATCACAGCCATAATCAACCACAAGTTTCACGGCCTCCAAGATCTCATCCTCGTCAGCATCCTTAGCTACAGGATAGAGACACGGGCCATCAGGAGCCCATAATATGGCGTGGAGCACGGAGTCTTTGTTGTTCGTGTGCAAGCGGACATCGGCTCCATTGTCAACAAGGAACCGGATTATAGATGTTGTCTTCCATTTGCCCGAGTATTGGTTCAACCTTACCAGTAGGTCATGAGGGAGAGCGATCCCAAGCATACTACGAAGATATTTCGCTGCAGAGAGATAGCCTTTTGCGATAGCAAAACAAAAGAAGGCTTCTCCGATCGAGTTGGGTGAGAGATGTTCATCGGCAACCTGGACCAATCTCCGTATGATTGCTATGAGATCTTGTTCGGTCACATCTCGAAAGACCAACAACTGGTCGGACGCTGTAATTGCACGCAAGGCCACCTCGTCTAGACAATGATCTATGCTCTCTGCAAATTCTTCGGTCTGCATCAACACCCTTGCAACGGAAGACGGAATCGGAAGGATAGGTGCATTGATAGATCCAATTCGTTTGAAGAATGAATCAGTGAATATATGTGGGGGTACAGTGCTCCCTTCTTCCACGAAGCGAGTAACCATGCCATACTGCCGATTCCGGAAAGCAACCTCGATCGGCAGAGACTGACGGTATCCAATGGTCTCCCAGCCTCTCTGGTTTAACCCGGCACCGCACGACAGCAGTGTAAGAGCATGTTCATGCTTGTTAAAGTACACAGCATACACCAGTGGATTTGTGCCCTCCCTGGGTGCGAGTTTGGTGTGACGAAAGAACGCTTTCATAAACGGGTTTGACGCAAAAGCAACGAGAATGTAGAGTAGAAGATCATGTACCGCCGCAGGCCAATGTGGTTTGTTGCCGCCAATTTCCCATCTCGCAGGAAGGTACACATGGTCCCATATCCGTGAATGTCGTTGGATGTCCTCTGCAAGCACTCTTATGTCATCCAAAGAGGATTCGAATGTTGGCCCAAGATGTCGAAAGTGGTCGAGAGCATCATCGAGCACGTAGTTGAGGAGTGGTTGTGAGTAGGGATGGAGTGGGACACTAGTTTGAGAAGAAACGCCAGTGACAGTGGAGTGGGAGACGTCGGCTGGTGTGGGTCTGTATGCACGCCTGAGGCATATAGAGACATAGCACATGCACGACCGAGCTAGGAGTAGGTGTGCACTATCCAAGTTTATATGGTACTGCGGTAGTGCAGTGCGGACGAACTCGCCCATAAGGTACTCCTACACCCATTCAGCTGCAAGCAAATACATGAACCACTTGCAAGACTCACCTTGACGCTGAAGTGAGATAGGATAATGATTCCCGTCTTCTCAGTGTAAGTCACTAAGCTTCCACACGCATCCAACAATGCCCCACTGTGCATCGGTTCGATATCTGAGTCCAGTGTTCGCGTCTGAAGATTGATTGACAATGCCTCCATGATCTCGGATAATTGCAGAGGCCGCAGCGCCGCTACGAGCCAAACTAATGCCCGTTGTGCCATCTGTCCTGCTTGAGTCTCTGTGTCGATCGCAAGGAGAATTCTTTCGTATGTTTCACTAAGCCCCTTGGGTAGGCTATCAAGGGCATTGCGAACCTCTTTTCGGGTCACGCAACGATCAAGCGTGTCAATCGAACATTGGACCCAGCGAAACCTTGGGAAGTCAAGCACTCAGTCTCCACGCTTCCATAAAGAACAAGTGTCCCTACATCCCGTCCGCCTTCTCACACAAGAGGGAGCGGATCTCCGTCTTAAACACAGAATTGAGGCCTCTTAGCCGATGGCGAGCGTCCAATTCTCGGGTGACATGTAGCTCGATATCTGCCGATAGCTCGTCTGCCATCTCATCCATGGACACGAGTGGAAAACCAGAGAGATCATCCTTGATAATATGCTCGGGCCGGCTGGTGACAAAGAGCTGTACAGCTCCTCTGATCACCATGAGAGCCTGGATGAGTTTCCCAACGTCCTTGCATTCGTCAAGGGCATCCACGACAACGACAGGTCTCTGACTGTGCAGGCTGGCAGCACGATATGCAAATCCAGCAAGTTCCTTCGCGTTGCTGAGTGTTCCACCACCCCATTCCTTCGCCTTGATCAGGTCATCAAATATGTCTCCGAGATCGACAGAACGACTATGAAGTTGACGAAGCACCTGAGATAAAATTGAACGCATTACTTCTGCTGAGCTTGTAGACCGTTCGGCTCGAAAGTCGCAGAAAAAAAATATAAGCATTTCGTCCTCACGCTGTGCCTCCCTGAAGGAATCGATTACAGACGACCTGCAAGCAATTTCAGCACCACTGGAGTATATAGAATATAAACATACGCCAATACAGATTTACCCGCCCCAGCTGTAATTACAACCAGATCATCAGTAAACGATGGTTAGTAGAATTTCAGATATCCCACGTTTACCACGCAACCACAAGAAAGTACTTTCTCCATTCTTCCACATTTTGTATTGGGTCGTGTCAAGTAGCCATTTGCATGTATCCTCTTGGCGAAGCAACAATGTAGCATCCTGTTTTTCGGCACAGTTCAGTCCGTCGAGCCACTTCAATATTTCTTGAAGTTTCTTCTCTAAAAATCATGATGTTGGATTAGTCGCGTGTGAGTGAAAGCGAACAATTTATTTATTACCTTCCTCCTTCCTTTGCTCTTCAGTCTTCATCTCGCTCCTCCTCTTTATGGCCATATGTATGTCCCGATGGTTGATTGTCTCTGGCACAGTACCGCTAACCAACGATTAGAGTATAATCATTCGTCGAACTACAGAACACACTTATCGCCGGCATAAACGGGAGCTGGCATGTCTTGCATGACGGGCACTCCCTGGATGACATGCTCCACACGACCGCCTTGATGGATATCCACATCCAGTGGGACGGTAGTACTGAACATCGTTTAGAGTGTGTGTCTTCATCATACTGAAACTTACTTGATATCTGTCTGGCCGGGAACCGGAAACCCCAGCTGGATAGGATCAGATACCCCCCAAACGATGTGATCTCGAGATTTGCTTACACCCTGCTGCTTCTGAACATTTCTCTCGTTGTTCCTGGAGGCATTGTTATCCATTGGTCGTCCAGACGACGAAGGAACTCACCAGATCTCTGTTGAGAACAAGAAATGAAACCGTCCTTTACATGAATTGAAGAGATCGACAGCTTCCTTGATTTTGTCCTGCGCGGCAGCTAAACCTCGCCCTCTTTCAAACACCC
>JBBPLW010000537.1:2115-12195 GCA_038089995.1 Tylopilus balloui | reverse complement strand
GCATCGTAACGATGGACCAACCGAATCCATTTTCGAGACTGCTTCCTCGACGCTCGGCGGGAAGACCCCAAGTCGAAACCATCTCTCCGCTTCCGAGGCAAAGGTCAGCGCAGCGCCATCCCCTAGCACAACGCCGCGCGCCTCCCTCGTCAAACTCGAGCGGATAAACTCTATTTACGGACCGCATGGCAAGCGGGCGCCGTGACGCGTGCAGCGATATCCCTCTCCCTCTCTCTCTCTTTTTTTTTTTTCTGGTACATCACGACGCCCCGCGAACCGAGATCGGCTGTCGGCCTCGGAGCGCCTCCGTCCCCCGTCCCCCGTCCCCCTCAGACCTGCGGACGGCGTGAAGGGACCTATCGTGGCCTGCTGCCTCGTTGCATGCACCTACCACGCCTACACCAACCCCCTCCCCCATTCCTTTCCCCCCCTTCCCGCTCGATATGAATATATACTGGGCACGTCACTGAGAAAGTGGATTGTCCGATGGGATACAAATCTGAAAGCGTCGAACGCCGCGTCAGGTTGCCCATGCGACACGAGCCACGACCACCGCCTTTCCCTTCCCTCTGACATCCTCCTCGTTCGGAAAGGGGCGACGACGATATGACTTCACTACCCCCTTTGATCGCTCGACTTATCCAGGTCGTCGAAAACGCATTCATGCGCAGCGCTCACAACCAATCCCGAGAGGAAAGAACAAAAAAAAAAGAATAGTGTATAAACGACGATTATAATGTACTAGAAACTGCAACGCCACGCTCCCCTCCCATCCGCCCAGGACGACGTGGCGCATCTACACTATAGGGAGACACCGAAATAGATAATTGTATACGAAACCAAGTTGAACGAATGCCAGAATGCAAAACCAAAAAAATGGTACGACTAAGTATTTTTTTAGTAGAATGGGATCACACGACGGGAGAAGAAAAAAAAAGGTGACAGGGGAATGTCAAAGGGGGTAGCATGAAGCGAAGAACAACGAACATACACTAGACGAATAAATGACAACGACAATGGCAAGCCTGTACGGACATAAAAGCATGTTTTTTTAAAAAAAAAGCCATAGATAATAGCCAAGCAACGACATGTGTGATAGATCGGCCGCTCAGCATAATGTTAATGTCCCGCTGGTAAGTAGGAGCCAACCAGCGTGCCTGAACAGGCGACGAGAATGCGAGTGGGGCTTGACAAGACCATGGAGCGAATGTACGATAGCAAAGACGAAAGCAAAGTCACGTTTTGGTGAAAAGTGGAGGTATCATTATCGTGTCCTCTATTCTCGCGGCGGAGCGGACTCGACGGGCCAGATCGATTCACGGCTGCGTTCACGGTCGCCCGTTCGAGTAAGAGGAACTGAGGGTGTCGCCGGATTCAATCCCGTTTGGGGAGGTTGCTGAGGGGGCTGTTCATGAGACGGAGGCTGCTGAGGTACGGGTTGAGGCAACGTTTGCACCTGATGTTGTGGCGGTGCTTGTGGTGGGGACGGCTGCGCGGCGGGTTGTGGGGCACCCATCTGCATCTCGTCCAGTCCGCGCTTGATGCCCGCCATCATCTTGTCTGTCTTCTCAAGTAGCTCCTCCAATCGCCTACGTTGCTCATGGAGCTCCAGATAGTGTTGCCGCAGCTCGCTCGCTGTAGGAACGACTGCTGCCAATACTCCGTTCAGGGGGTCATGGGGAGGTGGCGAGTGTCCATGTCCGAGGCCATAATACCCATGGCCCACACCGTGTGGTGGCGGTAGAGCATAGCCGACGCCCGCAGCAAGTCCAGGGTTTAATGGAGAATGAGTTCTGCTGGGCGCATTAGAACTGGACCGCATATAGCTGGACTGTGCACCGCTAAAATCACGGGCACCAAGACCAGGTGGACCATACCCATATCGTTCCCCTAATGCGGCATTCAACGGAGGTAAATCGAGACCAGGGTGAGGCGATGCGATAAACGCTCCATGACCAGAGGGAACACGCCCAAGGTGGTGTGCGAAGCGATCCAACTCGGGACCTGGTTGCATGGCGCGGGGGAGCGAGTGGCTACGGTCTCCGAGTGCTTCCACGATTTGATGATGCATGCTTAGTGCACCTTCAGCCCATAAAGAACTGTGAGAGTCCCGAGAGGCCTTTCGTGCGGATGCACGCTCACCCTTGCCCCGTCCTCGTCCGCCGCTTTCCTGTGGCGACTCGTCTTCAGGGTCACCCATATCCTCATCTTCATCCTTCTCCCGAGCACGGCCTTTCTCACGATCGCTCTTTCCTCTTCGGGCACGTTTTCGCCGAGGTTGTGGTTCATCCACCTCATTATCACTCTCTTCCCCTCCGGTGTTCGCGTTTTGGCTGCCACCCGATTGGCCGATTCCAACGAGGGCTTCTGCCGCTTGATGATCTGTGATGCGTGCCGAGGACATGCCAGCTGCGGCAGGAACACGTTTCCGTCGCTTGATCACCGTCTTTTTCATCGAGTTGGGGCGATGGGTGCCATGGAGTTTGAAGTACAGACCTGGTGATCGAAAAGTAGTCAGCCAGACCTGCCCAGGAGTACAATGACAATTACAACGTGAAAGGAAAACTTGAAAGCAAACGACGACGACAGGCAGCACAAGTCAGACGATCAATATAAAAGATAAGATAATGGGGAGTGCGAAAGAAAGGGAAAGGCGAGATAACATCAAGCATCCCGAGACTTGAAGCGAAAGACAAGCACGCATCCCGGATGGGATCAACGTGGACCACGTCGTCCATGTTACGAAACATAAACATCATTAAGGGAATAATGACGACGGCAAGAACACACGCCCCCAAGCACAGCTGACATGAAATGAGATAGAAACGCACCGCACGCATTGCAGATGTTGTTACCCACATCATCCCTCCTCCAGAGCGGGGTGGTGCTAGTGCCACAGTTTGCGCAGCTCAGTGCACCGACTGCTGACTTGACCTTCTTCGCGGGTGCGGGGCTGTCGCCTTCTGCGCCAGGCGAGGAAACGTCGACAGCGGGCGATGCTGCATGTGGGGCGGCAGTCGCAGTCTCGTCTGTGGTTGCAGGCTCTGTATCGAGCCTCCCAGACACTGCAAGAGAATTGTTTAGCGTTGGGCAACCAGCACATGCGCTGGATCCTCCAGTGCCATCGCACCGACCATCCCCAGGACACGTGCCACGATCAGCGTTGGTGTGCGAACCTGTTGCAGAAGCGGGCTTGGCGGGCAAAGTGGACTTTTGAGCAGAACCCTCCATCTGTGCAGACGGAGCATCCGTAGTTTTTGAGTGCTGATTTTGGGAAGAAGATGACGCTGCCGGAGTTACAGATGCCAGATTTGGATTTGACATGTCGGAATTTCCACCACCGTTTTGAAGCTGAGACGGGGGTTGCGCAGCAACAGAGGTAGCAGAAGGCGTTGGAGTACGAGCCAAGGAAGTGGGACGAGCGACCTTGCGTGATTTGAGGTAGAGACCTAGTGACGATAAACAACGAACAACGGCAAGCAAAGTGCCCACGAGTTGTACACATTTCAATCAGCACACACTGCTACTGCACTGACAAGACGGTAGGTAGGACAAGAGCGTAGGAAAAAAGAATCTGGGCCAATCGCCATCATGTCCGACTCAACATGCCGAGAACACGCGGTGTAGATGTAGCTGCAACGCAGCATGATGATATACATCGACCGGCTAGCATGGAACGTGTCAGGACAAAACGGGCGCCCGCGACCCAACCCGCGCCACGCATCGACACGTGATGGAGGAAATGAAAGTAGATGAGATGAATGGGTGGAATCAACTCACCACAAGCATTGCAGATGGTCTTGCCCTGGGCGTCGCGTCTCCAGAGAGGCGTGTCAAAGGTTCCACAGTTGGTACAGCCAGTACGTTGCTGTTGTGCAGGTTGTTGAGCTGACTGCTGTTGAGGTTGAGCAGGCTGAGGTGGCTGGGGCGCGGCGACTTGCTCTGGAGCATGTGACTGAGGCTGATTCGACTGTTGCGGCAAGGATTGCTGGGGCGCGACGGTGGCGTTGGGGGCGTTGGACTGACCGTCTGCAGGGGGATACTGGGCGCGATCCTTATGTTGGTGGAGGAGCTGCTCGTAGGTGGTGAATTCGCCGGATGTGATGCGCTGGTGGAGTGCGTGTGCGGCGTCTGCAATGGCGGGGGAGGGAGTTGCGTGTTGGTCGGAGGGGGTGCTGGAGGAGAACTGCTGCTGTATACGAGAGAGATGGTGCATGTTGAGAGCGGGGGGTTCCATTACGATTGGGGACATTTTTGAAAAAGTTTATCCAGCGATATGATTAAAGAAGAATTTTGAGTATTACGATTGAGGCTGTTGATTGGGATGCGCATCAGTTTGAGTACGTTGCATCAGGAGAGACAAGGGTACGAACAGCGAGAATATAAGAACAAGATGTGGAGGACGGGGAGCGCGACGAGGAGGGGAGGTGGAGAGGCAGGGCGGGGGAAGTTTGGTTGAGGAGGAGAAACGGGGAGAGAAGGGGCAGCGCGGAGAGTTTATGATTTGTGTCGACGGGAACCGATAAACTAATAGATAAACCACAAAAAAACTAAATCTGGCCAATCAGATTACTCTAGTTTCAAAATCATAAATTTCAATTATTCCCCGCACACCGTCATCTGAATCCGTCCCAGTCATCATTCCCCAGCTATGTCTCGCATCAAAAATTAGTATCAACCATTTTTCTCATTTCGCTCCAGCAGCTCTCCACAAGCACTATCTCCATCGCTGGTGAAAATTTATCGCTAATGGGCGCGACACAATCTCGGAAATCTGCGTACGTATTACGTACTGAGCTGTATTCATCAATATTTACAACTGTTTGTTTTGTGGCGCCGCAGGGTCAATCTTATCTCCCACCGCCGTCCCAATCAACGGCGCCTTCCCATCTCTGACCTGCACACAATGTTTCACGCAGCCATCCCTTATTTTTACTAGCCTCACAACCGTGTGTCTTCTACGATCAAAGTTTTAGACCACGTATTAGCAACGTGGCGTTCGTCCAGTTCTGCGACTCATTGTACTTTGGCTGACACGGCGACCACTCCCCACCGCTTCCTTCAAGGTTGGTGGTCCATCCCGCACTAAGACGAGGTCTATCATAGTATCGCCCTCACGGCTGTACGTGATGGCATCAGTTCCCCGTGAGTGTCCGAATGTCCCGGCGTGGAACGTATCTCGTCTTCCGGGTCCCTCTACGGCCGACGCAGCCCGCGGCCCAGCGAAAAAAAAATACCCAGCTCATCCGTGTTTA
Source organism: Tylopilus balloui (assembly GCA_038089995.1). Lineage (NCBI taxonomy): Eukaryota > Fungi > Basidiomycota > Agaricomycetes > Boletales > Boletaceae > Tylopilus > Tylopilus balloui. The sequence goes on along the minus strand of JBBPLW010000537.1, from coordinate 6,940 downwards.
GGCGTCCCCCCGCACAAAACCGGTGGGGTCGCAATGTCTGACACGGGCACGCCGGCACCTTTATGAACTTTCCGTTGTCGCTCTATCGCCCGCAGGCCGTACATACTTACACAGAATCGGATACGTGTCCGTGTGACGTTGGTCCGGTCGATAAGATAAGACAAGCAAAAAGCTCCCATCCCCTGTTTCCTTTTTTACTCTTTTTTTTTTTTTCTTTTTTTGCTCCCACCCGTTTCGTTACTCGTAGTACAGTGCCTATATGAAGTCAGGGTGCCCTGTCGCCGATTAAAGTTCTGGTCGTGATCGGGCAGTTGAGATGAGTAGCAGGCAATTCAGCAGTTCCTTGGGCCTAGATCCCATTGGTGCGCGAGCATCGAGGCGATTCCAGGCATGTCTTTTCCGTACTTCACAGGGCGGCGGCTAAACAATCGGGTAGCGTTGTGCTCTTCAGCTATCACACCGTCCGTCCGTGCGCTACCGACAGTGCGAAAAAAATAGGTAGTCCTGTACTACGAGTTGAAACGAAAGCGCTATCTGAATTGAAAAGCCTGAAACTTGTATCCCACACCATTCTTTCTCGTGTGCGTGCGCCCGATAACGATGTAGGAACGAGCGTCCCATCTATCGCCGTCCCGTTGTTACGACAGGTACCATGTTGACCTCCGACGGACCGTCACTCATCTGGCACGCATCAACTTGCAGTACTTATGCCAGTTTTCAGTTACCCCAAACACATGTCGTGCCAACGTAGTAGCGGGGTACCGTAGAGTTGGTCTTGTCCACTTAGATGGCCGTCATGTCATCTGTCAGGAATGTCAGCAGAGCGATGTCTGGCCATGTCAAAAACGGACGATCTCTCCTCTGTAGCAGGTCATATGAACTTGACCAGCCTGTCGATGAACCCCCTCCCGTTTCGAAGAGAACAAGCGATCTGGGCACTCGTCACGTGTGCTCGGCAATACGACGACGAACGTGCGGCTGCGAGCGGGAAAGAAATCGTGATGCCCGCTCGGAAGATGCCGCCGGCGTGTCCCCTGGCCGACGGCCATAAGTAGTCCTCGATCAGACACACTCCCATCATGGCGCCACCCGTCCATTTGATACGACCGACAATGAAAAAAACGCCCGTGTGTGAGCAATTTCGTTTTATTTCCAACCACGAAATAGCATCGGATCTCGACGGATCATCGATGGGCCCGGTATGGAGCGGATTCAACCCCCGAGTACGGATTTTCGCTCACCTTCCCGTTCCATGCAAGTACCGTTCAAATCACCGATACACGATTGACGCATGGCAGGCGACTGGGGGCATGATGACACGCGCATCGATCGCAGAGAAACACGAGGCCGCACCTCCATCGTTCAAGGTCGCCAGCCCGATCGGTGCAAAGCACTGCTTGATGACTCCACCGCGATGTTTCCCTACCTCGCCCAAGTCTATTATCGCGATACCCCCGCCATGGGCAAAGGATCGCCGACCGAACAACGCGTGTCTCTCATCGCCTACTTGATCATGAAGATACTACGGAGCGGAAAAGAGGCAGATAGGAGCCCTCTGGCAGGGGCTATACAGCATCGCCCATGATCAGCCTGACGTCCTACGTGCTATACGTACGCTCGTCGGGGCGCTGCAGACCGGTACTGATTCTAGCAAACGATCTGTCCGAGTCTCGCCCCCAGCAACTGAAATCAACGTGCATCATTGCAGGACGAGGGGACGTGGACGATTGGAGGAGCTCCAACACCGTGAGGCTGCAAGTTCTATCATAAATGCCAGCACTCCGTCTATTTCAAAACGGCGATTTATGGGCATATATCCACGGGGAAAGGTTGATGGAGTTGCCGCGACGTTGTGCCTTTGCATTGGTCCGAGTCTACGATCATTGACACTGACAGAGCGGCATCGACGGAGTCGATGCGACGTTGAGAGATGAAAAATGAAAAGAAGCGATGGACTCGGCCGTATCCCTTGCACGTGCGCCATATTTATTGAAACCTCTATAGACTTATGAGATGCCACTGCCGCCGCTGATGAGTTCAGCCACCCTCACGCACTGAGATGTGTCGCTGGCGCCAGAGGCACAGTCATGTTAGCAACTCCAAAAAGTGGTTTACATGGTTGAACACTTTACGCGTGGGGAAAGAAGGAACGCACCAGTTTCTTTGAGCATGCAGGCACACACGATCGAGAGCTTTAGCCGGCATCATAAACGGTGTCCGTTTTTACGATAATTACATCAGTGGTGGCTTTGTGATGACCGCAGGATAATCTGTAGTAGGGACATAGGTCGGCCCATTGTTGATACACAGAGTCCCTGGGCAGTACGCACAGAGAGAGGTATATCGTTGGATCCGCGTGATACATGTCCGTCCATTGCCAGCATGGACCTGTGGACCAGCCTATCCATGGATGATCCGAGTCGATGATCGATGAACCCTGCCATTGAAAACGGTTCCTCTCTCCGACACCATAGCGGATAAATCTAGGCATTTATCCCGGCGTCCAACGGGGAAGCTGCACGTTGAAACGCAGCGACCGACAACTGCGGATAAAAGGACTTCGAGCCCCGTCTTTTTCGCGCCTTCGCTCCAAGGACGGCCGGAGAGTACAGAAACCTGGTAGATAACGCACGTGACATGTAAATGCGCGCACTCGTCGGCCGCTGGCATGAAATCGTAATGAATGTAATTGAACCACCACAATCACGTTGCCCCCTTGTCGCCGACCCCTGCCCTGATCTAGGCTGCGCGCCTGTACTAAGCACGACGATCGAGTAGTCGTGGACGAGACGCGACGAGTTGAACCTCGCCACTGGAACGGTGGTGCATTTCCAGGGAGAGGGGATGCCATGCAGTCATCGAATCACGCCCGAGGCTCACTGCTTCGCACTGGTGACTCTGCAACGTCGCACATGGTGCGCTGCATACCAGACCCGGCGCTTGGAGCCACAGTGTGCGAGGAGGGAAAAGGAACTCAGATGAGGTCTGCTGCAATTCACGCAGTGCTTATCATAGTTGACCCCGGACCTCGCTCATGAGACGGGCAATGTCCCCCTTTCCCCGATCCGCCGAGGCGGTGTTGTATCGCGCCCCTACGATACGCATCGCTAGGATTCGATGAAGAAAAAAAAGTTGGTCCAATAGCGCGTCATGGCACTCCACCTCTTTTCGTGTGCACATGCCATGGTCACTGATGGGAAGTCATACATATCGCTCGTGAATTCATGTTCACATCACTGGCACGCTAACCATGCAACTGCACGCAAGGTGGCCCAGGGTGGGGATCACATCGAGGGATGAATGGGCCCAAACCTGTTCGCGCGATTCGGATGGGGCCCACATACGAACTCAATGTGGCCTGTTTCGACCCTGATGCGACGCTAGATTCCCCCTTCTCTCTCTTCACAAGATCGATTGTACTTTTCACGGTCCATCCATCAGACTCGTGTCGTGTGCACTGCAGTGAGTATAATCACCGCTCTATGATTCATACGACCTGCCCTTTGGTGGTTACAGGACATGCATGCGCGCTCTCTGTCGCGTTGGAGATTCGTCCCAAATGATTTGTAGGCATCGAGATTTCCTTCCCCTCCCCCCTCGGAAAACCATCGTTCCTCGTCCAGCTACCGCTACGCAACGTAGGCACGATGGTGCGTTTTATGTTTTTGTGTTTGTGTTCCCTTGTCCGTTGCTCGGAGAAAGAGCACCTGGAGCACGATGCACAAGTTGCCCAGCAAACCTGCGCACTGCCGCACACCCCCCATACTAACCGTTTGTGAGACTCGGAAAGCCTGCATGTTTTCGGGACCCTTGATCCTCCCCCTTTCGTCCACTTTTCCAGGCAAAGTCGTCATTATGGAATGCACGTTCAACGCATGCCGATCGGTTGCAAGCGTCAAGCTTTCCAAACCCGTGTCCTTGTTCCTGTCGCAGGTCCGCTGGTCTTTAGTACATACATAGCGGCTACTTTAGTTTACTACATTCATTAGGTTACTTCATTTGGACATTCGCTGGCTGAGCGCGCTATGCTGTGCTTGCCCACTGCCTTCCCAGTTTCGTATACTATAATCGACTGGAGGACTTACTCCTCCCAAATCTAGTTGCCCATCTCCAACAGTGCCAGCCCATCGCCCATATCGCTTCGGGGTACAAACAATGACAAGAGAGGGAGGCGGAATGAATGGAAAACGGGGGTGGGGTCAAGATGCACAGCGCGCACGTCATCACCAACGTCGTCAAAATGGAAAAGCCCATTGAGAGACGGGTACACCCGTTCATTTGCATCGCATACGTGACTCACAGGTCAAAGTCTAAACAGGGTAGAGGGTAATTTTGCTGAGGTGCTGTGGTACTGTGGAAGCGGAAGGCACCCCAGCTGCCCCTCACAGCAACTCCTTAACCCACCTCCTCTGTCTCAACAACGGTGACTAGTACACTGAACCACAGAAAAACACTCCCAACCTGATACAGACGTGGCTTCCCTCCAAGACGAGGGTTGCGGGTCTAGTACCCCGACTGGGTTTCGAGATATATCTGCTAATCCTACTGTGCAGAACAGCATACATGCCCGAACCGTTCCGGACACTTTCTCAAGGCAGGCGCAGCGGAGTGATAAAACCTCCGAACCCATGGACCGACTATGTCGCATGCCATCTTCCTCAGGCACTACGGACGAAAGCGAAGGGTTGTTACAGGTGCGAAACCGTTTCTCCAGGCAGTTTGTGAACAATGCTAATAACGGGGTAGTAATCCGAACGACCGGTGTCGCTCTTGGCCTTAGACGACTCCCCGCTAGCTTTTATGTCGTGCTACATCATAATGGCTT
>JBBPLW010000536.1:0-12200 GCA_038089995.1 Tylopilus balloui | reverse complement strand
TCGTGGCGATGGGGACATGCTGTCCATTTCTCAGAAGCTACTTCATCGGGACGTTTTCGATACTGTGGAGGAGTACACGAAGGAGAAGATGAGGGGGTGGTCAGTTCTGCACCTCTGCTCACACTGCCATCAGACACTGTTGCAGCACGAAAGGTCAGGTGGTACGAATCGGACAGACATCAGTATAACTGTCACTCGTGCAGCTGCATATCACACCTCTTGTCACCATTAATAACCGTGTTGTTACATTATAGTGAACATTTGGTCCTCCTTTGTGTAGGCACTCCGGAATTCTCAAGATTCTATCGTGATTGTCGTTCAGAGCCTTGGTCAATAACAGCAGAGATCGACACTCACCATCGACAAGCTCACTTTGAACCATCTGGGAGAGTTGAAGGTAACTCTCGACCAAAGCTGTGTCCACGCCCAAGGACCTTCCATCCTGACCGAACGCTTCGACGTCTATGATCATCTGGGTTCGAATGCGTTCTTCATCGCGATCATCATCCTTGCTGACGCTCGCGCCACTGAAGATGCCCAGAGTCGACTTCTTTCCTTTCTTCAGGCGCCTCAACGATTCCTCAGTCTTCCTCATTGCTGTCAAGTACTGGATGTATCTACGGCGGGCAGTGAGCAACTACCGTTGCATCGTCGACGCGGAGAAGCGGCTACCTTTGACAAACGCTGTTAAATACTTCCGTGGCCGATTCCTTGAGCAAACCTTCGCGCAGACGGTCACCCGCGACGCTCGAGTTTCCGATCCCAAAGAATGCTTTGACAGGACGGAGAATTAAGGGTACAAAGTAACTGGGCTCGGTAGGCATGCGTTTGCTGGACATTGCCCGAAACTGAGAGGGTATAGAACGGACAGGTAAAAGAGAGTCGCATGCTCGTCGAGATAGCAGCTGGATGACCTGCTTCGTCACTTGCTCGGCTAGAGAACTTAGAGAATTTAGCTGCTCTTGGAGCGCATCTTTCCGGGTCTCAGTTGAGTCGATCGAGACAGATCAATCTCAGGAGATGCGCACCTTCTGGATCGATGTACATATCCTGATGTGGCACAGGCTCGGGGAGCGCGGAGTTTATCTCCTCCCTCCAGAGAACCAATACTTGTGAAGTCATCGCCTTGATGTCAACAAGGATGATAGCGTATTCCTTCAGGAGTTCATCTATAGCATTATTTTCTGGGACGGCTTCAGAAGATGCTTGTGGGGTAGACGAACGACTCTGTCATACAAAGGTACTCACTCTGTAAGCCGAACATCATACGTAAAAAAAGCAAAAACCTTGTCTATGGGAGACGTGACCTGTGTAGGCGCCTCGGTTTGAGGAAGCACAGTTTCGAGCCAGGTTTTGTATCTGCTAAGAAGCTGATTCAAGAGGGTTTCGATAGACACCAAATGATCGAGGCTGAGTAGTTCATACCTGTAGGGTCAATCTCCAAAAACGATGCGCCAAGTCCGGAATGAATACCTCCGCACTCCAGCACGAACTTATAGCGGCCCAAACGCTCTCTGCCTGAGGCGTCAGAAACACAGAATGCCCTGGGACGACAGGGTCAAATCAGAGCAAGGCCCACAACACACATGCTTACCAACATTGACAGAATTGGGACCGACGGCTGTGGTGCTTAATCTATCTTCTAACTTGCCGACAATGTCCTTCCAGCGTAGTTGGAAGTAGATTGGCAATTGCCATCGTTTGTTGAAGGAAGTAAAGACCGGATGAGACCTCATCGCTTGAACCGATTTGACGGATGGTGCTATGAATTCGAGGGCTCGAATAAATGCTTGTGCTGCCGCATGACGCTAAAGCCATGAGGGTAAGTAAAGTCACGAAATCAGCGGAGTGATCAACTACCTTCAGAAACTCATCAGGCTTGCCTGCAGCAAAGACCACTAACCCCAGTTCATCCATAATCGCCTGTCCGATTTCGGGCCAGACGACGTTCGCCATAATATCAAAACCCCCACCAGCGTGTGTCGCTATTTCCAGGCTATTCGTTAATGTTGCTACGGCGATTGAATCTATTGTTCGTGCAGGGTTGCTTTTGGCCGAAACTTGCTCTGCTATTTGGACGATGCGGCGTAAACCTCGATCGACGAAACGAAGTATCTGATTGAATAGTTGTGCCAACGGGTCATTGGATTCGTCTAGATATGGTATCGAAGAAGTAGCATCCTTGGAATTGGATGGGTTTTGTTTTGACAAGAAAGCAGAGTATGGAGTGTGTGGCGTTCGAAGTGCAAGAGAACTCGCAGGCGCACGACTCGGCAAAGGAGTGTGAGGGACGATGGGCGAGTGTGGAGCGGTCAGGGCGTCCGGATGTATCGACTAGAAGTAGAGGTTAAGGTTAAGTATATGCACCTCCCCCTTTAGACGGCCACCAAACCTTTTTGATGAATGGTAGGACGACGGTCCTCTTGATTATGTCTTCCGCAGTCCTCCAAAGGCATAGGGTATCATAAACACACAAGCATTCGGTTAGGTCAGCAACAAATTTGGCCCTCTCGAGTTCTGACATCTTCCCTTCACCAGTCCCCGTCAAGACTGTCAGTATACTTGCGAAAAGGTGGTCCAGATCAGACGTCAAAGTATCTCTGATGCGGTCGATGCTCTGTCAAGATAGTAGTTTAACTGGATCCCCGATTAACCGGGCATCAACGAACCCACTGGATGTCCTCGACGTACGCACACCTTTCCGCGCGTGCCTTGGAGACGAGGTAAAGAAGTTGAGTATACTCGGTTGCCACTCTGGACAGGTGTTTGCCTCGGCTTCCCCGTGTCCTACGAGAGTAGTCGGTCAAAGGATTCATGTTTTGAAGAATCGACGTACTTTCCAGAACTAACCTCGGTCGCCCCAGAAAGATGGGAGGGGGGGATTTCGACGTGACTGGATTTTGAGATCAGCAGAAGTGACTCGAGGCGCGTGATAGACTCGGATATCTTCAGGAGATGATGAAGTAACGCCTGAAAGGGATAATCGTCACACTACTGCTAACCCGGGAGGAGGTATAAACCTTTTCGTCACGCAGCTTTGATCTCGCATCTAGTTTGGCCTGAATGGCGTCTTGGATATTTCGGAGACTTTGGCGAGAAATCTGTGATGTTTTAGTTCATACGCAAGCGGTTCTGCATGTCCACGCTCACCTGTACTTGTTCCCTGAGATCATTTAGAGGCGCTTTAAGCCTATTCATCCTCGCACCTTCTCCTCGGAGGTCTGTGCTTAGGCTGATGAAATCCTCGTAGTCGTCGTTGATCAAAAGGACCAACTCCTCCTTCAGGGAGGACAAGTATTCTCTGAGTTCCGTTCGAAGTTCCGGAAGCGATGTGTATGAGCGAGAGAGAAGAAATTTCTCAACATCAAACGTCTCAGCTGCAAGAAGTTCGTTATCATGGGACAAGGGAACATATACTGGCAAGTCAGGCTGTGGTGGCAGAGGTTCACTGCTAGAAAATCGACCAGCAGATGTACTTGACCGCTCGCGGGCTGCAAGTTCTTCAGCTAGCCGCTCCAATTGGTATGGATCTGACCGACTTGCAGAAGAGATGCTTTGACGCGTCTGGGTAGCCATAGCGGCGAGCTCGTTTGACGGTGTGGACCGAGGTTTGTTTAGCAACGGCTTCCGCTTATAACATGATCAAACATAGTCAAGCAACTTCCACTAGGATGAGTGGCCGCACATTGTATGTACAGCTAAGGTATAAGGTTCCTCCGCAGATTCGTAAAGAAAGGGAAATATTAGCCGTGGTATAATATGGCATGTCAGAAAAAGAAAGGCTAGAGAGGCAGAACGCCCCACGCTGAATGCGATGGTAGCGCAAAGGAATTCAGCAACTGCTCTCGCATGGCAACCGAAATCATGCACTCCGCATCTAGACAGACGTTGTTGTGCTTGTTACGACTTCTCTTCAAGTCCACTCAGGAATGCGAGCCACGTCTTCTTATCGATTACTCCCTCATCTACCAACATCGTGTTCATCGGACAGTATAACGCACAAGATGAATCAACTTACAATTCCCGTCGGCGTCAGTAACGACAACATATCGGGCCCCTAACTTGACAAAAAATTGATGGAGAAGTTCCAACGGTGCGTGAGATTGAATGGTGAGCGGAGCCTGACGAGTCATATATGAATCAACCCTTCCAGAGCTGTGACAAAATGCGACGAACCTCATCCATGTACACACTGAAGTCGAACAAGTCTTCTTCAGGCACGGTGCTGCCCTCGATCCACGAGGATGTGAGATCACGTTCTCTACGGCTCGATTGAAAATCAATGGTCTCATCAGCAGCCTCCGCAACGATCGCTGCCAAATGTTTCTGTAAACAGGATACAGCCACAACGGAGACGACTAACCAAGCGCATGTTCGAGCTCACTCGCGCCAATGTAACCCACCATTCGTAATTTACCGCTACTTGCGTCGGGACGTAGAATGGGGAAGCCACTATCATCGTGACCTGCGTTGACAAGTGCTTGGAGCTGGTCTCGAAGACTTTCCACGGTATTACGAGCATCTATCCGAATGACGTCTACCAGACGATTCGTCTGCCTCGACTTTGGGTCAGAATTCGCTTGGATACGAGAGGAGGACATACAACATCGCTGATCGAAAAGTGGGACCAAAGGTACTCGTGCTTAGCATCCAAATACGGGAGTTGCGACAACCTGGATGGGGAAAGTGTACTGAGTATCTATATGATCATCGCTTCGGGCAGCTCACTCGATGACTAGATCATAAATTCCTTTGGGTTCCAGTGTATCAGCAACAGTCTTCGCCACGAGGACAGACAGCATGACTGGGACAGCATATGTAAGAGTGTCCGTCAATTCAAACATTATGACTGCAAGTGAGACTGTCGTGCGCTGATGAATCCGATCATCGTCAGTCACCCTCAATAGAACTGGATATACTAAACTGCTGACCGTCACCCCGGATAACGCAGCAGCAGCACCAACCATGGCATACAACCCAGGGACTACACAGTCCTTGTCGCCGTTGCAGACAGAAAAAACAAGATTATTCGGATAACGCAAGTGTAGATGCCGAACAGCAATCCCGAGAATACGTCCAGCGCAGGCACCGACACCAAGCGTTGGGATAAAGATGCCTGCAGGAAGTTTGATGCCGAAGGTAATGACTGTCAGTGCGCCTTTCATAATCATTGCCACCAAAATCGCTCGGGCAACTGGCCAAACTTGTTGCCAATCCGCCGGGTCTGGAGCGCACAGGCCCAAGCGATCATCCCTGCTACCCATGTTGCATTCAGAGAAAAGAATGTAAACGAGTTCTGTCCCTCCCATACGGGTATATGGGTTGAAAAAACAAATGATTGCGGTGACAAGAGTAACCTAGTATTGTCAGCGACCACATGTACGATTCACTCTTCGACTTACCAGAATGACTTCTAAAACTGGATGTGTTTTTAGCCACGTCTTACTGCGTATATCGCGGCTCCAGCGGTAGTTCAATTTAGAGAAATAAGCGCCATATACTCCCTTGACAAGGGTTCGTAAGAGCAAGGTGAGGGATAAAAATGACGCACCCCAAAAACTCCCAGAAGGACGAAGAAGATGAGTTCGTAAGCATGCCAGTCCTACAAAATGCCTGAGATATATATTCGAAGTAGTCGATAGAAAATATACCCTGTCATAAGTAACTTGGAAAAGCACAAGCTTCCCAGTTCCGAAGGGGTCAAGGAATCTCAAGGTGATGGCTGCAATCATCGCGCAGAAAAAGCTATCAAAGGGCAGGTTACGATACATTCACCAAATATAGGTACCCGTACCTTCGCCACATCACCTGAGCATGCGACAAGTTAGTCGCGGCGCTCACCAGGTAAAACGAAGGCCAACCTTTGGAGGGAAGTAATACGAGACTTCCTCCAAGCTAAACAGTGTGCCTCCAATAGGCGCCCCGAAAGCGACAGCGACCCCAGCAGCGCAAGCCGCGCTGAGGATTTCACGCCGCTTTGCTTTTAAAAAACATCATGCTGACGTGTATCGAGGCGGCGAGGGGGAGACAAACCTTCATTATTTTCGTATTTGCGCTGAAACCGACTGACAATGTTGCCAATACAGCTCGCAATGTGAACAAAGGGCCCCTCCTTTCCTGACGGCAAGTCAGTGGAGCAACGACAGGAAGAGCAAGGAGTGAAACTAACCAAGCGATAGGCCCGAACCAACTGAGAGTGCCAAACCGAATGACTTCGTGAACAAGGTGCGCCCACCAAGATATCCATGTATTACGAAGCCTGTGCACGACGTTAAAAAAATTAGAATCGATGCATGAGCACGTAGCGGAACAAGAACCTGAAAGAATCGTTTTGATTTCTGGTATACCACTTCCTGCAGCCTTGTCCAAGCTAAGATGACGGTCTAGATTACCGAGAGGATTCTTGGACATACGTAATATAGCGTCTGGCGCTTCACCAGAGGAGCAGGATGCTTGCCATCCGCATCATCAAATTGTGGTGACAAAACTCCGGAATCTTTGCGGGTGGTGAATGAGGTCGAAGCAGTCAAGTATATGGTAAGAAGACATGATGTTGTCGCCCATAGGACCTGAGGTGGGGAAAGTGAGGGACATTAGGGACAGATAAACACATCAGAAAAGTGCACACCGCAATCAAGGTATAACTGATATACTCCACGTAATTGTTTTTGCCACGATACACCCACAACGACCAGTCCACCCAGTCAGGGCAAGTGGCATCTGAGCCCAAATCGAGAACTTCGGGGCAGCAAAATCGTTTAGCTTTCCACCATCCAGTAGTACAATATCCATATTTTGCATCAAAAAACCATTGCTCTGATCGCACGACGAGGAAAGCGACGACAGCGGTCAAGAAGCCAACAATGGTGACAATTATCCAACCGAGACTCTTGTCGAACACGAGGCGTAGACGGGAACGAACCGATTTCCCATGCCTCAATCTGGTGAAGCGCACTGAATCCTTGATGGCATCATGCAGCCAGTCAATGGACGAATAGGAGGAGTACCAGACGCGGAACCCGTTGATTCGGACATCGATATCGCCATCAGAGCCGGATGACTTGGAGCGGACGAGGGGCGCGTCGTATGCTGAGATACGTCTCTGGGAGAGAGAGAGACGACGAGTGAGGGTAGCCCGCACAGAGACTGGAGACAGTCTAGTCGGAGTCGGAGGTCCCGAGAATGCTGCACGTGGGATGAGAAGGCTCGGTAACGGAGGAAGATCACGAGGGCCAATAGTGCTACGTGAACGCGATCCCAGAGGCGGTCGTATCGTTCCGTAACTCGCGTGATCAGAGGAATTGCCTAATGAGGTTCTTTCTTCGGCTCCAGCGCTATCGCGAAAATGACGCGGAGGTCCGAGCGCGACGGCACTCCCGATCCGAAGGAGACGCTGCCTTCGCCAGTCCACGGAGGAAGGGCCACCAAGTGGACCGTTTGGTGGGACCTCTTCGGCTGCGTTCGAGAACGAATGCAGCGATGCCGAACGCCTTTCGCGAGTCGACATTGCAGGTGATCACCCTCAGAAGGCACAAGTCACGCTGTGAGGACTCGAGATTAGCGCTTGATGGCCTCTAGATGTGAAGGAGAGATCTACCTGGGCGAAAGGAAATGGGAAGGGCCCAGCGATGGTACCACAACCGATGTTGTGGTTTGGAGTAACATTGCAATGACCCGAAATAAGGCTTATCAGTTTGAGGTAGACAAATACACACAAATACTACACTCTACAGCGACCACCATCACTATACAACAATGACGACGGCAGGCCTTGGTGTTCCCGTCAAGTTATTACACGAGTCTCTTGGACACATTGTGACTGTAGAACTAAAAACCGGCCAGCTCTATCGCGGAAAACTCGCAGAAGGTGGTTATGTTGCACGTGTCGCACGACTGGGCTGATCGTCTTGTAGCTGAGGACAACCTGAATATATCGTTGAAAGATATCACTGTTACTGGACGCGATGGGCGTGTTTCGCAGCTAGATCAAGTGTACATCAGGGGAAGCATGATTAGGTTCTTTATCGTGCCAGACATGCTGCAGAACGCTCCCATGTGGGTTCGGATTAGTGATTTACTACTCGGCGACTGATGCACAGCAGGTTCAAACGGGTTGGCCCTAATGCGATGAGGGGACGTGGTATTGGTACGGCGCGTGGACGTGCTACTATTATGCGAGGTTCGTTCCTTGGACCTTTACTGTACGTTGCTCACGTGTTGATGACGTTTCCTTTGCAGCAAACGGTGACCATTAGACTCGTGCGTGTGCTCCGAAGATGCTAACAGACTGTTTTCACAGCTCGTCGTGGTCGCGGTGTGCCCACGGCCCGGGGAATCAGGCGATGAGCTTCAACTGGTCCTCGTGGGGTTAAAACAAAACGCATATAATCTACTTTGACTGTGTACGTGTAACGTCGTGGTCGAGTCTGGCTGCGAGTTTGAGCAAGTTTGCATACCGAAACGGGATCCAAGTGGGTACCTGAACTAGAAGTCGGAGACTCGACCCTTGAAGCTCCAGTCACCGTGGTCGCCCTCGGCCCACTTTACCACAGGCTCCGTCTTTGGGCCGCCCTGCTCGCCTGTGAGCGGGTTTATGTCACCCTCAAAGTCTGGCTTGAGGGGTGTCGCAGCGTCTGGGTGTCGAGCCTCTGCCTGTGGGCGGGCGGCGATGCGCTGGAGTTCCTCGAACTCGCGCTGCTGGTCGCGGGGGAGGGTTGGAGGGGCGGGTCGGCTGAACGTGCGTGAGGCATGGCGGAGGACGGAGGGGGAGAGCCGAGCGAGGAAGGGCATGGCTGGGAAATCTTGGTAAACAAGGGACAGGTACGGTCTCACATCGCTCACGTGCACGTATGTGGCCATATGAGTAACATGGTCGACCTGGCTGGCGGACCGGGCGGACACCTCCCCCAGCACCCTCGTACCATACCGCTTGACGCGCGATAATGCAGCCGTACTATTATTCCACCAACGTCATAGAAATCGCAGACTTCTCCCAGTCTAGCCCGCTCCCGACATCCATGCTCACAGCCTCCCATTCCGACCCTTTCTTCGTCGACGCTGTCCACAAGAGACGCAAGATCGACCGAGCATGCGACGCTTGTCGTCGTAGGAAAACAAAATGCGATGGCCCCCGCATGACGGACAACATTTGCACAAACTGCATTCAGAATCGCAAGACATGCTCCTATGTGTGCGTACACCCCCCTCCCGTCTTGCACCCTCCCTCACTTCTTCTCTCTCAGCGAGGCTTCCAAGCCCAGGGGTCCTCCAAAAGCGTGAGTCAGCTCATCCATCTTGACTGCACAAAACTCACCCGCCTGTCACAGCTACATCACAAGCTTAGAGGACAGATTGGAAAAAATGGGAGCCCTCCTAAAGCGCGTGCGTATCTCTTGCACCTTTGACCTCCAACCACCACATATCCCTTTCCGAGCTTATTCCCCTCCGAGGTTCCACTGCCCATTTTAGCTTCTCGGCCTTTGGTAGCTAAAACCTAATCTAATTGCCCCTTATTCATAGCTCCGTCCTGACGCCGATTTCTCCGACGAGCTGGGGCCCCCAGTTATCCGAGACTCTTGGAAGACCGATCCCGAACCTCCTCCCCGTGTGTCACCCCACGAAAAATCAACTTCACCATCTAGATCCTCCTCTAGACAAAATGGTTCACCTTCAGGACGCATGACAGCTCCTCATCCCCATTCCGTAGGTACACCACGGAGTGGTACAGACTTGTCTTCGGATGCATATACATCTTCAGACGACGAGGAAGTCGGAGAGCTCAGCCTTTCGCGTGGAATGAAACGTTTGACGATCCGTGGTTTGGAACCTGCTCAAGATCACCGTCCCTTGACTGACAATCAAGTCCGCTTCCACGGCAAGAGTAGTTGTTTCAAGCTTATTGAAACGACCCGGAAACTGAGGGATGAACATGTCAACCGCGTGACTGGTGGAGACGAACGCAGTTACTCATATCGCGATAGTATTGGTCCCGTTAACGCCGCGGCATTACGGCGACCCGAATTCTGGTCTACACCTCCCGTGAGTCTCAGGTCCTACTCTGGTCCCTGACCTCGTTTACTGTAAATGCACAAATCTAATCTTTGCCAGTGGGAACTGGCATTCGAAGGCTTCCATCGACCTAACAACTCGTCCTTTTCGCTTGCTGAAGATTTACCACCCCAAGACCTCGCTGACAGCCTGATCAAGCTATTTTTCGAAAATGTCAATCCATTCTTCCCATTATTTCACCGCCCGACATTCCAACGACAGTGGAGCGATGGTTTGCAGCACAAAGACGCATCGTTCGGATGTCTCTGCATGGCCATGTTCGCTGTTGCCAGTCGCTGGAGTGATGATCCCCGTGTGCTTGATGACAGTCAAGACGACGTTCCCCTGGGTGAAAGGCCCATCGAGAAATTCAAGTGGCAGCGCGCTGGTTGGAGGTTCTTTAATGTGGCAGTTGGTGTGTGGTTTTCCTCCTGCCATGTGTATGATACTGATGATCACAGATGTCCAGCGTGGTTCCCATAGCCTCTTTCAGCCGGCTGGTCTATTTGAAGTCCAAATCGTAGCAGTTAGTGCAGCCACATAGGTATCCGAGACCCTTCGTTAACATTTCATTATGCAGCTGCTTGGCTTGTTCCTTCGAGGCACAGCATTCCATCCAGTTGCATGGTTTCTCGTTAGCGTCGGTCTTCGCAAAGCACAGGATGTTGGAGCACATCGAAGGAAGATCTACGGAGATAGACCAAGCATCGAAGGCGAGCTCTGGAAAAGGGCGTTTTGGGTCCTCGTTCTTATCGATAGACTGTCAAGTGCTGCCCTGGGACGACCGTGCTGTTCAGGCGAGGAAGAGTAAGTCCCCATTGCTGCTCACTTCTCTTGACGGACCCCTTCATCTGTAAAGGTTCGACGCAGAGCTCCCGCTGGAAGTTGATGACGAATATTGGGAAACAGAGGATCCAAAGACGGCATTTCAGCAACCCCTCGGCAAACCATCAAAGATAGCCGCTTTCATTTCACACCTCAAATTGACAAAGATTGTGGCGTATGCAATGAGAACAATCGTAGGTTTCCTCAATGCGTAAAAAAACTCTTGATCAACACCCTTGGCAAGTATGCTCTTGATAGGTCAAAGTTACTCTTCAGGGCCGCGCGCCCGCGGTGGCAAGATGTTTTGGCACAGCTGAATCATGCGATGACCGAATGGGTAGACTCGGTCCCCAAACATTGTAAGTGGAATTTCTTCACAAGCTCTGCATCTCAAGGTTAACCATTCATCAGTACTCTGGTCACCCGACATCGAGGACCCACTGTTTTCAGGCCAGTCAGCAACGTTGTACATCACTTACTATCTGATCCAGATAGTCATTTATCGGCCTTTTTTGCCTCCGTCCCTTCACTCTGCCTTGAACATTACCCCGCATGCTAACATGCCAATTCCCTGTATTGCAATTTGTGTCAACGCTGGTAAATGTGTCTCTCGCATCATAAAGACTCAATCTTCCCGTGGTTATTCGAATATCCCGGTCGTCATCTTGGGTTCACATATCTGCGCTGCAATTCTGCTCATGAACTTTTGGGATTTGAAATGGCAAGAACGTAATCAGATGAAGCGCGACAGGTTTGAAGACGTCAAATCTCCTCTGGCTATGGCTATGGCTGAGTTGCTCGATGAAGTTTCGGTTTTCATTGAGACATTAGAAGCAGTCAAGTCTCGCTGGAGGTGTGCGGAAATGAACTTGTCAGTGTCAATTACCTTTTTTTTCTCCGAGAGATCCTCTAAACAATGGGAAACCAGAAATGATCTTAGCTCTTCGTTGCCTCATAGCCTCGGTGGTTACGAGCCAAATACTTCCAAGAATGAACCTCTTTCACCCCATTATGTTTCCAAGTTTGATGATCGCACCCTTTCGAATGCTGCTTCGCAAGACTATACAAGACTTGGGGACCACCAAAACCCTCCGCCCAAATATCCCGTTACCCAGCCACCACCCGTCAACGCCTATGCCTATGACACCCAAGTTGAGCCTTCGGAGCGTAGCCCTCACTTCTTTGAGTTCCCTCATGTTACCCGATACCCTGTTCCTAGCGCTCTCCCAGTCCCGCTGGTTTCTGTTTCGCGTGGACAGGACCAGTCCATGTCAACGTCGGCTACCACGTTTCAGTCACTTGGTCACGATCGACTTTGCATGCACACA
>JBBPLW010000535.1:0-12226 GCA_038089995.1 Tylopilus balloui | reverse complement strand
GAAGCGCCGTCACTGAGTCCTTGTACGCAGCGAGTGCCTCTTCGTACACATCGTACACGCACACGGCACATCCAGACATGCAGCACTCCAACGTCGGGTGGGAAACGAAGGTGGTCGAGAGAAGCAACGGACTATCGTCTGCGGGTGGCCGGGGCTCTCGGGATATAACGAACCAGCGATGGTATCAGCGGATGCACCAGCACCACCAAGTCTATCGGTTCTCAGCTCGGCTGCATTCGTAGCGCCTTGCGGGAGCACAGAAGCCTGCGTGACGCGCCCAGAGCTGACTAGGGCAGTGTTTTCCAGTCTGCTGCAGCACTCTGTGAGATTTCGGCCTGGTCGCGGGACAGAGACGCTGTTAGGAGCGAGACGTGCAGCGGGACGGCAAAGCGGGAGACCCAAAACATGTGGCTGTGCTCGCGGAATGCCGCTCTCATCTCATCCTCCGCTGCGTGGCCCCTGAGTACATCGTTTTGTTATGGCACCACTTCCGAAAGTCGATCCTGAATTGCAGGCCAAACTTGGGGAAGATCCCCATGTCGTCAGCGCATACAGCGTTTGCCTCAAGCACGAACAGGAACTTGCCACACATGCTGATCACAAACACCGCATCAAGGTTCTCGGCTTACTTCTTCTCTGTCCCCCACTCGATGTTCGCGTCTATGTCGCCAAGTCCATATTTTCCCGCAGAGATGAACCGGAAGTCCTGGTCGAACTCGGTAAAATTTTACGACCTACGTCATCTTACCTTGTAAGTTTTCCTTCGTCATTCTCGAATACCAACCTACCTTCCACACCGCCCAGTCAAGAAGTTCAAGGGCCGGACTACAGCAACAACCGGCAGTCGCCCGTCAAGGCCGTCCTTCGACCAACATTGGAGAGAAAAAATTCCAAGGATCACAAGGACGCCAAAAGTTATGTCAGTGAATGTTTCACAAGTGTATTCCTCATTCTGGTTTCTCATCGCTTGCCTCCCACAGGCTCTCATTCGAGACAGATGGGCGTGTACAATATCGGGCACGATTGACTTTAGTATCCCGGCTGATATCTTGGCCCAAGCTGTACCCCAGCCGACTGGCATGATACATACAAAGTTGACCCATATCATTCCAGAGGCTACGTTCTTTAATGTGAAGGAGAAATCCGATAAGAATGCAAAGGCGCGTCGTCACGTTCTCCCATATTATATGCGTATCTTAGACGAGATGTTCAGCTTGACTATTCAACTTGCATATTGGCCATCTTTAAGAGGTTCCATTATGATATCAGCAGTTTCAATGGGGAGAAAGTTCATTCTCTGACCAACGTCATCACTATGGAGCACAATATTCACGACCTCTTTGATCGGTTGGAGCTCTACTTGGAAGCCATGGTAGGTTTGATGCGGTGGTCTCTGAACCATGACACCCATTGGGTGCCAATCACATCACCATAGCCCACGGAAAATCGTTACGAAGTCA
This sequence comes from Tylopilus balloui, assembly GCA_038089995.1. Classification (NCBI taxonomy): domain Eukaryota; kingdom Fungi; phylum Basidiomycota; class Agaricomycetes; order Boletales; family Boletaceae; genus Tylopilus; species Tylopilus balloui. The sequence continues at coordinate 10,766 of JBBPLW010000535.1, read as the reverse complement.
AGTACTTTTCGGACTTCGGGCCCCCGAGGATACCCCGATTTGTCACATTTTCAACCAACGATCCCGAACACCTTCCTGTCCCTTCGTCCGAGCTGCTTGCTTTGCACGCTACTTGCTGCAAGGTTGCTCACTTGTCCGGTGCTACCGAGTATATCGACAAGATTTATGATGATGCAGAGTACACCGGAGTGCTAGCCTTTGACGGCACTTCTGACATACTCAACTTTAAGCTGTTATCCTGAGCGGACTCTCCAATCGGCGTCCAGGACTGAAGTGCATATACCCCAATAGGAAGGGTCGATGAGTCTTTTCGCTGTTGTACCACTCAAAGAGTACGCCTTTTCCTTGTCTCATTACTAAAAAAAAATTCAATCATGATCGCGTCATCGCGGCCCCGTGGCGGGCTTGCCTTCCTCCTCGCATGTCAGACGGCGATGGGTGAGGAGATTCTCCCCGACGAGGCCATCCACATGGCCACGGGAATGTTGTATGCGGGTTATGGGGGCGTCATGGGCACGACGCGGTCGATTAGCGATTGGATCGCGCCTCACAAGGCGAGGGGCGTATACAAGCAACTGCTTCAGAACGGCACCAGGCCGGACCACCGGGATGCTGCACGGGCACTGCAAGACGCCATCAAGCGGACCCGAGACTGCGGTTCGTCGTTTGATGGGCTGCATTCCATCCATCTACGTCGGTCTGTAGTCGGCGTACATCTTTAGAATATAACAGTTTATGTGATGATGCGGACATGCAGGACCCTTCATCGAAAGGAAAGAACCTAGAGGTAGTACCGACGCACCAAGGAGATGGGATGAGCGCTCCCAGAGTCGCGCGTGCGAGCGTCCTTGGCCGCACGGCCCGACCCACAAGGAACCGAGCTTGGTAGAAGGGATACATGAGCGTGGCCGCAACTTGGCACGACGAATCCTTGAAGCGCGCCCCTCGTCCAGCGATCCCCGCTCGACACGACGTGCGGCCGGCCACGTCGCGACCGCCGATCGCCCAACGTCCAACGGATCGCGTGTTTGTTCGCCAGGACGAGTACCTGCCCTCCGTGCAAATTGGATGCAGCCATGCGGCGCACACCTACCTCAGAAGCGACCGGAGGGAGGTGGAACCGCTGTGGCGTGCTCACCTTCGTGACTGGACTGGTATCGATGTGGGAGTGAATGACGGAGGATGGTTTATGTTGCCGCTTGAGCATCGTGGGTTGATTAGTATACCCTACTCCCTTGAAAGCAACGTCTCACCGCTATCAGGTGGCTAAGAATTCGTTGATTGGCGTCGAACATGGGATCAGACAGCCAAGGATTCGAGGAAACGTGATAAGCATCGAAAAGGAATAGAATAAACTAAAGACAATGCATGGTGTAACTATGATAACATACAAGCGATCAAGAGATCGAAGGTATAATTGCCTCCAAATGCGGGTAGACGTCGGAAGATAAAGGAGAAAAGGAAAGCTAGTAATGAGATCAGAACTCCCTCGGCGTAAACTTCCTGCCGCTTTCCGCGAGCGCGTGTTCGACCACCTTCATCGCTTGTAGAACCCGTTCCTCCTCGAACCGGCGTCCAACCACTTGCACGCCGACCGGCAACCCATGCATCGCCTCCGCGTCGTAGATAGAGTACGCGCTTCTCCCAGCGGTGCCCATTTGTCTGTATTCATCGCTCTTTTGGAACTCCTTGGGCAGCGCATCCGTCTCTGGGTTCACAAACGTCACCGGAAGCACCCCAGCAACGTAGTCGATCTGCATACATGCAAGGAATTAGCCATGGAGATAGCGGGTAAGCCAAGACGAGTCGATTAGCACGCACGATGTTGAATATCATTCCCGTCGCGGCAGAGAATAACGTGACCTTCTCGGCTGTTCCTGTCGGTATGGCCGGCAGGGGATGAGGCACGGTGAGGACAAAGTCCAGGTTCTCTGCTTCCCAGGCGTCGTGCCACCGTGTTCGATACTCATCCCGAGCAACGACGAGCGCACGTTCTTCGGCAGCTGTCTTGGTGTGCAACGACTCCATCAAAGATGCCCAGACTTCGTCCCCAGTAAGGCTGCGCGTGATCGCGGCAAGGAACCTCTTGATGAATAATGGCATCTCCAACAGGGACTTGGAGCCACTCATGACAGGGTCCAGCTTCTCATCCTTACGCAACGGTTTGAAAAACCCAGCCCCTTTTACGCGATTGGTGACCTTGTGGGAAGGCAGGGGATTGACACTCACCCGCGTCAGAGAAACACAATTGTAAACCGATGCTGAAGCCTTCTATGATGGGTGGAGGGGTGCTGAAGACCATAAGCATGGTCTACACATAGTATGAGGTGAAATACCCACAAATTGACGACCTCGTGCCCTTGTTTCTTCAGTGCATCCGAAACCCATTCCAAAGCTCGACGGCAGGCAGGAGTCGGTGGCATGACACCTACCACAAAAGAAACAAGTTTGTATCCGTGTCGATTATGAAGAACTCACACTCACCATCTTCCCATACAACCCCCCACCGCAACTTTTTGTCCCGAAGGTCAACTTGCCTCCAAGGTAGTGGCACACACTGGCACACACGACACCGTCAGGGTCTGGAGCGTATCTGCGCCAGACACAATCGCCCTCACCGTGTAATCATAATTCCATGGGTCCATATCAACCACTCGTTTCCAGAATTCTTCCAAGTCATCCAAACGACGCGCCATCGGCGAACACGAAGTACCAACAAACTCCTGGCCAGGTAGTGGTGGCCATGTACCCAGACTTGGAAACCTGCCCATGGACGACCGCATGCCGTATATACCGCAGCAATGGGCGGGCCAGCGGACGCTCCCTCCGATATCGGTACTGATCTCGATGAGGCCACCCCGGCTAGCCAAGAGAGCGGCGCCGCCACCCGTTGAAGCACCACTCACGAATTTAGCATTATATGGGTTGCTCGTGCGACCGAACAGGTCCGAGGCGGTCTCGAGGCCAATCAGTCCAGGGGGTGCGGTGGTTTTCGCGTGTATGATCGCCCCGGCATCTCGCAAAAGTCGGACGATGGCAGCGGAGGAGGACGCGGGCTTGTTCACCCTCGACGAATAGCCGATCGTCGTGTCATACCCCTCGATGTCAACGCAATCCTTGACGCTGATGGGGACACCGGACAAGAGACGAGCGGGTTCGTGGGTGCTCGAGTTCTGATCGCTGCGGGTTGGTAACCCTGGTGGCTGGGCAGTGACTGGCTCCTGTAACATGACGGCAGCTAGACAGTTGGTCGCTTTCTGGGCTGAGACGACTTTCTTGCCGTAGGCTTGCAGTATCGCCGGCGTCGACAGGGTACCAGCTTCATGGCGGTGTACGAGTTGGCGTAAAGAGAGATCGAGGACCTTGTCGTCTTGCTCGGTGCAAGGCTCCGAGAAGGAGGTTGGGAGGGCATCTAGTTGCTTCTGACGCTCCTGCTGCTTTGCAGCACTGCACAAAGTAAGCGGATGGACGTACGGTAGAAGAGGTTTGAGGGTCTCACCAGTCTCGACGATGAGGGGAGGGAGAGAACATGCCGGTAGATGATTTGAAAGATTGCAGGCGGCACCTTATGTGCGGCGAAGACCCAAGGGACGGTGGCTGGGTTGAAACTTGATATCCAAGGCCCTGCACCGGCTTGGGATCCAATGCGCATTTAATCTTTTTTTGGCCGCGCCAGCGTCGTGAGAAGAAATCGATGAAAGAGATGCTCAGACTGGGCATATCGAGGGATCAGAACATTGCGAACCTGATGGGCTTGGTGGGACGTGGCAAACAGTCATACATAACAAATTCATGGCAGCTACCGCAGCCGGGAGGACTGGGCCCTCGTGGACTTGCAGGGGTATCGAGCGTTGAAATTATAGCCGGGAACATGTCACTCTGCGACGGCGGGCCAGCGACAGAGTACATCAAAAACTGCTGATGATCTCGATCTCGAATGGGCCAGAGCAGAATAAGATCAAAGAGCACGAAATAGGATTGATATATATGATCTGGTCTTTTCATTCGAATGTTCGCGCCTCGACTCGAGTATCCACTACCCCAACTTTGAACTGGTGCGTTGCTCACATTCTAAATCGGCACTGGTTACGACACCGCAAGTTATTTCCGTCTGATAATCTCGTAGTGACCTCACGAATACAGGTTTATTAAAGGGCCCACTGGCAGAGCCGAGATGAATAGGGTGAACAGCTCAACCCTTGATACCTGATTGGATGGAAGCAAGGCATAGCGGAGCGTGTGGGACTCTGATGAAGCTGACTACGAGTGTCACAAACATACCGATGACAGGCGTGGGAAAAATGCCGGACCTCCCTCGTCGGACGGGCCGTCGTGAGGAAGCAGCTGGGGCTACTTCTAGAAGACCAGTCGTCAGCGATAAGCTGTGAGGAAGACAAGAAGATTTCTGTCGGGACCCGCTGAATCCATTAGCATCCTCGATCCCCTCGGACTGACCGAAGGCGATGCGGTTAGTCGTCTAGGAAACATTCCCCATACTTCTCCCCAGGAACGAACTCGCAGGGGAATGCCGAACTCACCCAAAGGGGAACCTCTGCCACAGTAGCAGCTTCATTCCTTACATTTCTGAACTAGCCTTTTATAATTCAGAAAAGGAATCGACGTGGAAAATCTGCGCTGGCAACGCGTCCCCTCGCCAGTTCCCAATTTTTCGAAAAGTGGCCAAATCACGTGAAGCAAGCGTGACATGTCAACAAGCATCAACAAACGCGTGCCACACTCAATCTTTCACGACCGCGTTTTGACCGCGCTCGTCGTCAACGACGATGCTCCTCCACTCATCCAGCCCGCTCTCGCTCACATGTTCAACTCCAAGTCGTTCTTCCTACTATTCTGCACGGACTCATCAACCCGTCAACTCCTCGCCCCTCGCATCTCCCACTTACTCCTCTCCAACACACGACGCACAGCAACGGCGGCGTACACAGTATAAATCAAAGACACCTGCATTCTCCCGTTCGCCCGCCACCCCAGCCTCTGCACATCCTCTCTTCCGTTCCGGCAACCAAACTCCAGGAGATCCACAAAAGGCATTCCTCAGGGAACGCTTCCAAGCCCGATGTAGAGCACACGCACAGAAGCTCCGCGAGCATGCCGTCAACAAGCACAGAAGCAGCGACATGCATTCGGACGTATTTATGGATGATGACGACGATGAAGAGTCGGACGATGTCATCATGGGGGATGAGGTACGTCGTCATGCCTAGGGGCCCTGCGCGTGCTGCTGATCCGGCGCGGATGGATCGCAGCTTTTCCGGCGAATCATGCAAAACGCAAAGGACAAGAAAATACACTCGTACCGTGTCTCTTACGCCCTCGAAGTTGGATCCTCGTTTGATCCAGACATGGAGGACCCAAGTGCGTGGGAAAGCGAGCTCCAAGGCAAGTCCGTTTGGAGGGCTTCGTTCCTGCCCACTTATTAGGCTGCCAGATGAAACATCGAGCAGTCTTGAACCGACACCAGACGATTGGGAGGAAGAATTCCTTCAATATGCCGAAAAGCATGCAGCATTCGCAGACTTTGCAGATTTGGACCTCGAGAATGATTTCGACGATTTTCCACCTGACATACCACCTCAAACACGTCCATCACGAAACGCGTGTCCGACAAGTGGAATGGACGTGTCTTGATTATTATTCGCTTGCTTTCACCCGTTGCTTGTATTGTATTGTATGTATCTGTAACATATTGCTGCTCTCGATACAGAACCCTATGCGTAACTTATACGTCTCCGATGGCTCAAGAGCACTGTCGCGGACTGCACAACGACACGAGGTCATACACATTCGTCCACGTCCTTCAGTCCCAGTGAGAATTGGTTATGCTGAAATCGGTCGAGACGTGCTGACGTGTGCGCGCGCACAACTCCTCCTATACGACCCTAAAAATGACAGTTATATCAGATTTGTTGTATGCTCTGATGTTTTCAAGTCGAAACGTGACGAACATTTTTCATGCATATCTGAACATATGCTTGGTTCACTGTTTCCTTCCCTTGTGTCTGCTCAAATATGCCCACAAATGACTATATTGGATGGTATGTATCACTAGGCATCCTACAGTTTTTTTGGGGTACTAGAATGGGTTGGGTACCTGGGCTTGGAACAGCTGCAACATGGTGAATCAAAGCAGTGCTGATGATAAGAAAGAGACAGGTGTTTTCCATTGCCAATAGTATTGGAAGCATGAGATCTAGTACAATGGCTTCTCGAGTTCTACCTTTCCCCATTTATTGGTTGTAACTAGGGAATAGCAGGGGGAGGGGTCACCCATGGGGGTTGGGGTCAGGGTGCTGCCCAGGTGTGGGTCTGGGTGGACAAGTGATGTACCCACACCCATGACTACCCAACCCATACCCATGGTTCACAACCCTGTGGCTCAGGACCCAGGTACATCCTACCATACAAATGGAATGGAGACCACATGGAGTATACTAACTACTGACACAAAGAATGGAGGCCATATGGGATGTACCAATGGCTGACACAGAGAACAGAGACCATATGGGATGTACCTGTTGAGATTCACAATATCAAGGTCTAGCCTTTATATCTTATCTTATCTTCACATCTATGGTCTAGACCTTCATCAGCAAAGCACTTTGTGGCTGTACAGCACTGCACAGTGCTATACAGTGATTACAGTGCCACAGAAAGGTCCCCCCCTGTCTAGCCCTGTCACAGTGCTATCACAGTGCTGTCACAATGCTTACAGCACTACAGGGTACAGAACACATTACCATATAGTGTTCACAGTCCAGCATAGAGTCCCACAGATACAATAGATTTTTTTCTTATTTAGATTGGCTCACTTAGATTTTATAGAAAAAAAGAATAGTATTTTGTATCTAAATGCAAGCTTGAATGTAAGATACTGTCATCTACAGCATTGTTGTTGCTATGCAAGCAAGTGCACTGGTGGTTGTTCAAATGGGTGGGGCATAAGTAAGCATTGTCATTGTTGTCCAAATGGGTGGGTGCGAGTATATGCGGTCATCATTTAAGTGGGTGGGGTGCATGGTGGTGGTGGTAATCATGCAAAGGGGGTGTGAGTAGGTGTGGTGGTTGTTATCCAAGTGGGTGGGTGCAAGCACATGTAGTGGCCATTGCCTAAATGGGGTGCAAGTGTTACGTTCACACTGGGTAGGTGAGAACATAGTCCTTTGATGATGATGAGCAACATATATTAATGAGAAGAGGCAGTCACATGAGAGTGAGGCCGACAAGGAACAAGGATGAATGGTGGTGAGAACACCCAAGGATTGAGGTGATGAGAGTCATTGAGGTTGTCTTAAATGACAACAATGGGTTTCTGGACTTTAACTGGGAGGATTCCAGAGGAAGTGATGATATTCCAAAGGAAAGGACAAGATGTCCAACTACAGTACAATGGTCAAGTATATATACTATTGGGAAGTGGTTTAGGGCAGGTGTGGGAATGCTGACTAAACTGCTGATGAATCAGAAAACTAAAAATAGAGCAGAATACACAGAATGGTGATGGAACCTTCTGGAAATGAAGAGTGGAAGTTGAAAAGGTTCTGTTAGAAATACAGGTAAAAGAAAAGGCCTTTGCTGGGACTCGAACCCAGAGTCAAAGTACTAGTAGTGGAACATAGTCATGATGTCAAGGAAAAGCAAGGAAATGAATAAGTTGTAACAGCAAGCAGGTGTGATGGTGGTTGTCTGAATAAGTGCGTGTGAGTGCATATGCGGTTGTTGTCTAAATGGGTGGAATGTATGGTGGTGGTGGTGATTGTGTGAAGGGGATGTGAGTGGGTGTGGTAATTATCTGAACAGGTGCATGTGAGCATGTGTGGTAGTTGTTGTCATCTGAATGGGTACATGCAAGTGCATGTGGTTGCTGCCTAAACAAGTGGGGTGTGCAGTGGTGGTAGTGATCACACAAAGGGGATGTAAGTGTGTGTGGTGGTCATTGTCTAAATAGGGTGTGAACAGGTGTGGTAATGGTTGTCCAAATGGGTGGGGTATGTGGTGGTGATAGTGATCATGCAAAGGGAGTGTGAGCACATGTGGTGGTTGTTGTCTGAATGGATGGGTGTGAGCATGTGCTGGTCTTCATCTAAATGGGATGTGAGCACATGTGGTGGTCATTGTCTGAATGAGTGGGTGTAAGCATGCACAGTGGTCATTGTCTAAATGGGTGAGGTGCCAGGTGGGGTGCCAGGTGGATGTGAGTGAGCGCAGTGGTGATTGTCTAAATGGATGGGGTGTAAGTGAGCACAGTGGTGGTGGTAATCATATAAAGGGGGTAAGAGTGGATATGGTCATTGTCGTCTGAATGGGTGAAGCGACTACCCAACGAAGGGGTCTACTTACCCTGTGAGAACAAGTAAATAGACTACCCAAAGGCTGGAAGGGTAGGAGCTGGCGCTGGTGAAAGCACTAGCGGGTTTCCAGAGGTATTCGAGTTGCGGTGAGAATAACTCTGCTCTCAACACCGAGAAGATGGTGGTAAGAGGAAGAGAACAAGACTGGGGGTTTCCCAGGCCTTGGCCCTCCTTATATACATTTCTATTGTATGTACATGTTGTGGTCTTATCTAGATTAACCTAACCTCTAGAGATAAGAGGGCATAATGCTATTGGTAGTTACCATATATGCGAGCATAGCCTAGATAAGGGTCTAGGGTTGTGAGTCATGATGCATAGCCTTGCATAGCCATGGAATGGAAGAGAAGCAGGTGATGCATGAGGCATACATGAGGCGTGTGGCAGAATGGAAGCATAGCCTTGAGGCTGTGGCGTACCATGAGGCGTGACACGTCATGATGTGGCAGATCTTGAGATGCATGTCCTAATTAGGGAGGCACTCACAGAGAGGCACTGCATCCTAATAAGGAACATGACTGTGACGTTACATAAGCGTTACTTGCGTTACTGCTTGAGGTTCCATAGTGCGAGTGAGTGTGTAGAGCGAATGAGCACTTGGAAAAATGCGGAAAAATGTGGAGAAAATAGGTTTCGTAACAGATATTGTCTGTAAAGATAGCTTTGACTTTCCCATGGCCAAATTTTGTCAGTGACTGCATGATTTCATGCATGTTTGGCATAAATGAGTCATGGCCTTTTGTTATTGTGAAAAGCATGAAACAAATCTTGCCATAGTCATTGACTATTATATGGAGTGCTGTGAACAGTGGAGCACTGCCAACCCTACCTAGATGCTTGACCACCTAGCATTGCCAGTTAGCATATAGTATGGCAAAGGAGTAGGGTAGACAACCAGGGCACAGTCATACCTTGAAGCTGTGATCAATAGCCAGAGTATGTGTAGGAAGGAGGGCAATGTGCTGCTTTAGCTTAGGAGAATCATGCTCAACAAGCACATTATAAAAGCATGCAAGGTATAACATGTTTGGGACAAAGCCAGCATAGTCATTTGGGTTGCTGAAGATAACAAAGCTCTCCTTTTTTACCCAGAAGTGGGGTAGGCAAGTCTTGAAATGGTCAAGGATAAGTTGGAGATACTAAGCATGGAACTCATTAAACTTCTCATAGTGAAACAACTGGATCATTTGTGCAATAGCATCAGCTCCCATGCTATCCTAGATAGAGGCTTGCAGCAGAGATGCAAGCTGCTTCAAGATGCTACTGTGATAAGTAAGGAGAAATGGGAACTCTGCTGACACTACAGTAGATAGGATATCTAGAATCTCAGAACTCCAGCTCTGGTAGCTGCACTGACATCCATTGATGCCACATTGATAGTGGTATCCTATCAAGTAGACATTGCAGTTGATGTCAACAACCTGCCTTGTGTTCTTAATGAACTCTTGCTTCTGTAGATATATGAGACATTTCTTGTTGCTCTAATGACCATTGGCCTTAGAGTGTAGACATGGTATGTGATCCCCTAGAAGGCAATCAGACAATTAAATAAAGAACTTGGGGTGGTGGAAGACTGCAGGTTTAAGTGGCACATGGGGTTGTGAGAGTAGCATAAGATATGGTGAACTATCCCACACCTAGTACATCTACTGCTTGTGACACTGAGGCATGGGTGGGTTCTGGATACTACACTGGATCTTCAACTTCAACATGTCCTGGATGAACTTTGTGTGGGCATGGAGCCAGGCTGGCATGCCTCACAAGTCCAGCTGGGTAGGCTTAGTGCCACAGTGATCTACTTCCTGTTTGTCATTACATGCTGCCACATTGTTAAGATGTAGGTCCCAAAACTCTTTCTCAAGCCTTGGATCATTTTCAGGGACTTTGGCCTTCAGGTTGTTAGCTTTGATGTGCATGCTTGCCAATATGAGGTCTGAACCATATGGATTATTAGCATCAATCACTACCATTGACAATATCAGTGAGCATGCTGGGCTGATCTGGCCACTTCAAATGGTACTCACATGTGACAGAGTTGTCTACACTTTCACCAAGCAGCAGTGGGATGGGTGGATGCTTTGGGATATTTTGGTCATGATACCATGGCCATGATGAGATGTGAAACTAAGTATTGCAGAGATTAGGGCCATCAGGTGTACACTGGCATGCATAGTCAGTCTCTTCATCTGATGCTACAGCATGCTGTCAGATAGGCTCAACAATCACTGGATGTCTGCTTGAAATGATCATAGCATCAGTATTTGGATAGCCATCAGCTCTAGTCACATGCAAACTCAAATGCCAAAGACCATTTGACTTGCCCTGAGATTCATGGCCAAGAGGAGATCATCTTGCATTAGTGCCAGCAGACAGCAGAGTCACGGACAGTTTCTGTGG
>JBBPLW010000534.1:0-12300 GCA_038089995.1 Tylopilus balloui | reverse complement strand
TTCTTGTTTCTGAGTTATTTAACCAATACTCCAAATTTGCAAAATATTGACTCAATTTTGGAAGTCACTGTATATATACTCAAGTCATGTACCATATACTGTATCTTGTTCTTTCCTTTGAAATATCATATCTTCCTTGGAAAACTCTCAGTTAAAGTCCAAGAAACCTTGTCACTAGTCAAGATCTTCTCAACAGCTCTCTTGGACATTTCTCATCACCCTTGTTGCTACTTTAGACATTCCTTATCAACCTCAGTCACTCATTGACCTCACTATCATGTGACATCTTCTCATAACCCTTGTCATTCATATCTATAAAGGACTACATTCAAGTCTACCAGACAAGAACATAACAGTATCCATTGCAAAATTTCTTTAGCAATGCTTGCTGTTTGGCATGAAAGACATGTGCAACCAAGTCAGGTCTATCTATAGCTGTTTGACCTAGATAACAATGAGTGTTCAGCTTTGTGAACAATGTTTACATTGAAATACATACACTAGCAAATAAAATTTGAGAAATTTCAGGTCAGCCTCCATTGGCAGTCATGGTAAGAAATAAGTTAGGCTTTCTGAATTCTCAACAAATGGCCAAAGAGTCTTGAAGTAGCTGTTGCATGTAGTGAGCTCAATGGATGCCCATGCAACATCATAGACAAACTGTTGAAAAAGCTTTCCTTCTTTGAAGAGATTTTTGTGGCCCTATCTTGAATAGATGTATATGAAGTCAATATGTATTCCAAAAAAGCTATGTGACTTTCTTGGAATGGTATACAACATTTCCATTGTGTCATTGCAAGAATATCTATTAATGAGCAAAGATTCAATCTTAGAGATAAAAACCAGCAGAAAGATTTTCTATGAGAGATATATATCTTGCAATAGAGATCACTGTAAATTGGACCTGATTAAAAAGGAGGTTCTGCATACCATTCATGATGTCTCTGATAAGCTCTCCAGCATTGGAAAGACAAAAACAAGGTATAAGTGGTCTATATAACCTAACTAACCTAACTAACTAACTAAGGGTAGCACAGCAAGGACATGGTCACTTGTAAAGCAACTCTGGACCAACTTAGCCTATTCTTGGCAGGTAAATGAAAATGGCTTCCCAGGATACAAGACTTGTAGGCTTGAGGGAAGCAGAGGGTGAACCACAAGAGGAGAGAGCTAGGAAGAAGTTGAGAAGGTAGACATGTGGAAACAATGGCTAATGAAAGATGTCAAATCAAAACCAAAACCCTAAAGTAGGCTAGTCCAATGAGGGAGAATAGAGGAATAAAAATCTTGAATGTAGCTATACATGGTCTGCTGGATAGAGGACATAAAGGATGCCTTAAAAGACTGTTGGGCAAGTGAGGGTTGTAGGTCCTGGACTCCTCTGAACCACAGGGTACATCTGGATATCCATAACTGAGACATGCATGCCACAAGATGAAGGTAACTATTGCTGTTTCTCAATGAGTATAGAAGGAAGGAAAGTGCTAATAATCTGAGAAACAGTGAAGTATACCAGGCCATCAGAATTGAACCTGTATACCTAACACTTGCTTGCTGGGTCATATGCTAATTGTAATATAATGCAAATGTTAGTGGAATAGCCTGATCATTGTGTTTAATCCATGAAGTCTACTCCTCCAGATAAACTGGACAAAGCAACAGCATAACCTTCAATCCTGAGGGCAATGTCACAAATGAAAAGCTATGAAATAATCAGTAAACAAACAAAGGGATGCTTAAAACACACATTCCCAGCCTGGTCAGTGTATTCATCCCACATATGCATATTCATTGCAACATGTAAATTTCCTATCACCTATTTCAATTTCATGTTGATGAGTACCAGTAGCCATATAATCTTAGTATGCTTTGTGACACCAAAATTCAACAAGACATCCTATCACACATGACCAATTAGATAAATACAAACAGGGAGAGAGCCAAGTACCTCATTTATTTTTGTTTGCTCAGACAATCCATTTTTGGCATGAGTACATAAGGGACACAAAACCAGGAGGGAAAGCTAAGATATGACAATGCAAGCACTGGTGCCTGGCAAGGGAGCTGTATATATCTTGATACCACATGAAATGCAAGTAAAAAGATCTGTAGACTGGCAATAGCAAAAGGAATAAAATTCAGAGCAAGGTAGAGATGGGCACAGAAACACTGGTTACATGCAGAGATAAGCAATAATAGAAAGGAAAAATGGGGTATTACATCTGGATCGGCAGGTATTGGCTGGCCAATCACTGGAGGATCCATAGTTGGATCTCTAATATAACCATAGGGAACAGCTTTAGTGAAGCTGCATTTGTTAGCAGCTGTTAGCAGATGCCATTCCATTTTTGACAGTCTAGGGGCATGGTTGGTGTGAGAAAGGAGTGTGCCATGCAAAGTCAACTAATAAAGGATCACCAAGTTGCACAGAGGCTATATGAAACTAATATAAAATGGAGTGCAAAGTGTTACATTTAAGCTGGGTAGGTCTGAACATAGTCCTTTAATGAGTATGAGTGACAAAGGTTGATGATTGTAAGGCAGTCACATGATTGTAAGGCCATTGAGAAATGTGGACAAAGAGTGGCAAGGATGCCCAAGAGTACAAGCAACAAAAAGGAGTTGTTGAGGTTGTCTCAAACAACAACAAGGGATTCCCAGACTTTAACCAGGAGGATTCCAGAGGAAGAGGTGATATTCCAAAGGAAAGAACAAGATGTCTATCTATCATACAGAAGTCAAGTATATATAATGCTGGAGGCAGTTTAGAGTAGGTGTGGGAGTGCTAACTAAACTGCTGATGAATCAAGGAACTAAAAATAGAATAGAACAAATGGAATGGTGACAGAACCTTCTGGAAAAGAAGAGCTGAAGTTAAAAAGGTTCTGTTAGAAATACACATAAAAGAAAAGGCTTTGCTGGGACTTGAACCTAGAGTCAAAGTATTAGCAATGAATCATAGTCAAAGTTAACAAGAAAAGACAAGAAACAGATGAATCATAACATTATCCCCTGACTAAGCTGAAACTCCAGAGAAGTCTGTTACAAATCTATGTTGGCATAGCCTAGGGAACTAGAAGGTTTGTTCCAGGTGGGATCAAAGTCATCATCGTAGAGGTCAGTAGGAGTAGTGGGAGAAGAGATGCATGCAATGGGAGGAGGAATGCAGCAGATAGAATAGCAGAAAGATCTATGTGATGAGGATGAAGAGAAGTGCATGGATCAAGGAGTAGTGAAACTTACTTGTCTGGTGTGATGAGGGCAGGTGTTCTAAGCATGTTCTAGACTCCATATGTGGCATAGGGGACACTAGTAGTAAGGGCAGTTTGCCCAAATGTGACCTAGACAATGACAATGAAAACAGAATTCATTGTAATGGGAATGATTGTGTGTAATAGAAATGGTGCCACAACCTCTGGTCCAGAGAGTGTCTACTCTTTCTGTGATAACCAATTCATCAGGTTTGAGAAGTGATAAGGAAGTGGAAGGGATGTGGGGGTAGCAATGAGTATGGTCAGGATGGTCCCCTGTCAGTTGCCACATGTAGTGATCTAGATTGATAAGGAATTTGAACATGCCCAATTGCCACAAAGCAATGATGAAAGTGGACTTGGCTTCTACACTGATACTTTTCAGGAGGAAGAGAAGAAATGGGCAGATAGCCATATTGGGTAGAGCAGCATGGACATTTTAAACTCAGGTGATTTGGAAGAATGTGCAATAAAGGGCATGGAGTGGGCTGGCAGGGTCAAGGTAAGACTTGATAGTGATAGCTAGGCCAGGGTCTCTGAGATAGGCCTTAAACCTATGAATGTTTGTTTCATCAGGAAAGTCATCATGGAGATGGTAAGCATAAAGAGGAATGTCTGTCAATGGAGTGAATACCAAGAGGGGCCATGGCAACTGAGATAGGGGGAAGTTCTGGGGTGGAGGAGTGAGTATCCCATCTGGGTATAGCATAGTCAGAGGTGGGGGACAACAGACAAGATGAAATGTGAGATAATAATTGAGAGTCAATAGTGGAAGGGAAAGGTGAAGGGAAAACAATGGAGACTGTGAAAGAAGAAACAGAGAAGAGGAAGGTAATTGATGAGATGGAGGGGAAAACCTTGGGGTTTGCTCTTTTATAGCCATTTAGAGCGGTGTTTGCATTTTTCAAGTCCCATTCAAGAACCCATGAATCTTCTTCCATGAAGTATCCCTTCCATTGGATCAGGAAAGAGCAGGATTTCAGGGTTCCACGGTGGCATAGGACCTTCTTGACTTTCTATTCTTCTTCACCATCTATAAGATCCAGTGGTAGCAAAGGAAAGTTCTTTCTATGGATTTCATTTTTGTGGTAGGGGATGAGAAAGGAAGCATGAAATACCAGGTGAAGCTTCCATGTCTTTGGGAGATGGAGTTGGTAGGAAACAGAAGACAACACTTTTGTAATGGTGAAAGGCCCCTCTCTTTTGGGAGCAAATTTTGGGTTGAAGATGTTTCATTTTAAATTCTTGGCTTCTAGCCAGACTTTGTTTCCTTTAGTGAATGGGGTGAAGGAGTGACAGAAGTAGGCTTTCATTGTTTGCTGTGCCAGGTCATGGGTGACAAGGGCTTCTTTTTGTGCTACAATAAGGGAATTAATGTGGGATGAAGCAGTAGAGATAGACATCTTGGGGACAATAGAAGAAAGGGCATGGAATTCATAGCCCATCATAAGAAAGAATAAGGACTTTCCTGTGATGGAATGGGGGCAGTGATTGTGGGCGAATTCAGCATGGGAGATTTTTTCTACCTATAAGGTCAAATTATCTTCACAGAAGATCTGAAGGTACATTTCCACTTCTTGATTGACACATTTGGTTTCTCTGTCTGTCTGCAGATGATATGTGGTGGAGAGGGCAAGCTCATAGCCAAGTATCTTTTCAAGGGCTTGAGTAAAGGCAGAGGCAAATTAGAGTCCTCTATCTGAGATGACCTTGTCATAAAGGCCATAATATAGGTACACTTTGTGAAAAAAGAGGTCAGCAACCCCTTCAGTAGTAATAGTTTTCTTGGTAGGGCATAGAATTACTCCCTTAGTAAGTCCTTGGTCAATCATGATCAAGAGAGAATTGAAGCCTTGTGAAAGAGAAAGGTTGGTGATAAGATTGCAAGAGATCTGTTGGAAGGAATGAGAGGCAGTAAAAGGGATAGGGGCCAGGGGAGGGATGACAGGGTACATGTTGGCCTTGTATTGCTGACACATGACACAACCTTCTATCTATTTTTGGCAGTAGGTGGCAAGACTGGGCCACCAAAATTCCACTGCAATGAGTTGTCAGATTTTAAGATAGCCAGGGTGGCCAGTGGTCTTGTGATCATGGCAATGGTGGAGAATATCATGGTGGAGGGTAGCAGAGGGAGGTACATAGACCTGGTCTTTGTAGATAAACATGTTGTTAAGCATCTTCCAATCAGCTAGATGAGATTTGAAGGCAGATGGGATGTCATCATTGAGGGCTTGGAGGCATTGAAGGACTAGGGGGTCAGAAGCAGAATGAGAGAAAATATGCTTAGCAAGAACAGTGTTAATAGCATTTACAAAAAGAGAAGGGGAAAGAAGGGTAACTCCTTTGTTGTCAAGGTTAGAGAGAGAAAGGAAATCAGGGTGACAAAAGAGGACATCAGGGCCTGCAAGGGTATGACCAGGTACATGAATGAGTTTGAAATCAAAATCTGCAAGATCTAGGAGCCATTAGCTTTGGCAGCAGTTGAGGGTTTGGGTGGATCAGAGATAGATAAGGTTCTTGTGGTCAGTGAAGACCTGTGTAGGGAATTTCAAACCAAGAAGGTAATGCTGCCAGGCTTTCAGGGCATGGAGAATTGTGAGAAGTTCTCTATTGTATATATCATAATTTCGTTTGGCTGGGCCAAATGACTGGGAGAGATAGGAACAGGGATGCCATTTCCCTTTTATATCTATTTGTAGAAGAATGCCTCTAGATGTAAACTTGGAAGTGTTGGTGACAATGACAAAGGGTTTAGTCAAGTCAGGCATAACTAAAATGGGTTTTGCAAGAAACAAGGATTTGAGCATCACAAACACTTCTTGGCAAGATGAGGACCATGTCCACAAGAAAGATTTCTTGGTAAGATTGATAAGGGGATGGGTGATCTGGGAATAGTTTGGGATAAATCTGTGATAAAAGTTTGCAAAGCCCAAGAATGAGTGGACATTCTTGACTTTGGTAGGAATGGGCTATTTGGCAATGCCATCTAGTTTGATGGGATCCATAGAGATTTTTCTGGGAGATACAATCATTCCTAGATAGTTAACTTCTGTAGCATTGAAGTTACATTTTTCTAGGCAAAGGTAGAGATTGAGTTCTTTCATACATTGAAGAACTCATTTGATATGTTTCTGGTGGATATTCTCATCTGGGGAAAAAATGAGCAGATCATCCATATATACCACCAGCCATCCTTCCACAATCATATCACAGAAGGAATCATTCAAGAACCTTTGGAAAGTTATGGGTGGGTTCATTAGTCCAAAGAACATGACTGTTGGTTCAAAAAGTCTGTGATAAGTAATGAAAGCCATTTTCCATTGGTGGCTGTCTTTGATTTTGATGTTATTGTATCCCCAACAAACATCAAACTTGATAAAGACATTTGCACCTCATAACTTATCTAAAAGGTTGTCAACTAAGGGGAAAGGGTACCTGTTCCAAACTGTATGTTCATTAAGGTACCTGTAATCCTGGCAAGGTTAGAGTTTGCCATCCTTCTTTTTGACAAAGAAGAAGGGGGAAGCTTGTGGAGAATTTGATGGACAGATCTTTCAGAATACCAGATGTTTGTCAATGAATTCATCCATAGCTTTGCATTTATCTGAAGATAAAGAATAAAGTTTTCCTATCTTCGGGATAAATGATACCTTCATGTTTATTTTGTAGTCATATGGGTGGGATGGTGAAATGTGTTCAGCCAACTCTTTGGAGAAGACTGAGGTAAATTCTTGGTATTCAGTGGTGAAAGTAACCTTTGGCTTTAAAGGTTCTTAAGCTATTGCCAACTCAGTGGCTTGTGTAAGACATCTGATGATAATGGAAGAGGAAGAAACTAGGTGGGCTTCACACTGAAGGAGATATCCCAGGGTTTTGGATCCATAAAGGGCAGTGATTTGTCATTGGATGATGTCATAGCCTATATGGTTCTCATAGACACTTTTGAGGTAGTCAGATTCATCCATTCACTCATTGTAGTTGAAGAGTTGTTCATCTGTGATTGAATCTATGTAAATATACTATGGGGGAGGATAACTTTGATGGAGGAGAGAGTTGTGGTGAGAGAGGTCTAAGGAGTGTGACAAATATAACTCCTTTGATTGATTAGTGGATTTCTTGATGGAAATAGTCTTCTTGGCCCAGTCTATGATGGGGTCGTGTTTCTTGACCCAAGGAAGTCCTAGGATGACATTGTCTCACCCAAGAGACATTATATAGAACACTATCTTGTGGGCGATTCCTTCAATATTAAGGAATAGGGTAGAGGATTTGGTGATGATCCCCTTTTTATTGATGGAGTCATCAGCATTTCGAGCATAGAGGAATTCTTTGAGGATTTCAGTAGGGAGGCGGTGTTTTCAGACAAAGCCCCAATTGATGCAGTTGATATCAGTGCCACTGTCAATAAGGGTGTGTGAGTGTCAACAGTTTTCAATGTATGAGATGGCTCTATTACTTGAACTAGGATCTAGATTTCTTTAGTAACAGAAGATACAGTGATATGTTGTATAAAATGGGTGGTTCATGTCAATTGAAGCCCCTGATTTAAAAATCCTTGTTAAAATTAATTCTTTAGATTCCAAAGCTGTTATCTTTATCTTTGACTTCCTTTAGCTTCAAAGTGTCTTCATCATCATATACCCTCTGAATACATTTCTCTGCTAGAGTAGACCTTGACATTCCTTGTTGAGCAAAAGTGGTACATGTGGTGGTCGAATGGCCTGGTTTTCTGCAGTGGAAGCAGAGTCATTTTTTGATACATTGCTTCTTCTCTTCTGGGGTAAGTTTAGTGACTTTGATGGCATCTATATCCATTACATTTAGGTTCTGAGTGGGTTTCGAAGTATTGTTGTTCTTATGTTGGATTTTTTGTATCATTTCACAATAGTTCCTGGGACTTTATCCATGGAATAGATGTGTGTTATAAGCTTAGTGGGGATTTCTGCAGCAAAGAATCCAATAAGAATGTTGTTGTCAGTGGTTTGTGCTTGGATGACATGGTTTCTGAATTTAGCAATGTATTCAGTAAGGTTTGGTGAAAAGGTCCCATTTCTTCTTGGGACCATGCATTTGGTTGCTAGCCATGAGATAGTGTTCCCTATGGTATCTTAGTGTTTGAATGCCACCTTGAATTCTTTGACATAGTTGGCAAATGTGCTGAGGGTAAGGGTTGTGCCAGATATAGACTTCTGGTGGAACATCTTTGCCCAGGAAAGGGACAAGCCTTTGGTCATGTACAAGAGAGCGAAGGTGATTTATTTATCATTAGTGTCATAGACTTTTGAGTTCACATGAAGATAAAATTATATGGAGTTTAACCATGATATGGCTGTTTCATACGAGCCATCATATGCTTTGGGGATGCTGATGAGGAGTTCAACTGGTTTCATAGTCATCTTAGGTAGAATGGGTTGGTGAGATAATGGTAGAATAGGGAAGTGGGGAAGTTATTGGGTGATTGATGCAGGAGAAGGAGGTGTGGGAGGACAAGGGATGACTAATGAAGCTAAGAGTTGGTGGACGAGTTTGAGTGAAGTGATTTGTTCCTCTTGAGTGAGAATCGAGAGGTCAAGGTTAAGGGTAACCTCCTTTTCAGTGGGTATCTCAGAGTCAGACAAGGGGTTGGATGGTGGGAAGCACCAGCTACTGGGTAAGAATGATATGATGAAGGTGGAGGACTATACCAATGATAGCCTCTTAGAATGATCTTGTTTTTTTGTTACGTTCAAGCTGGGTAGGTCTGAATATAGTCCTTTAATGAGTACAAGCAATGAAGGTTGATGATTGTAAGGTAGTCATGTGATTGTGAGACTGTCAAGGAATGTGGACAAAGAGTGGTGAGGATGCCCAAGAGTATGAGTGACAAGAAGGAGTCATTGAGGTTGTCTCGAATGATGACAAGGGATTTCCAGACTTTAACCAGGAGGATTCCAGAGAAAAAGGTGATATTCCAAAGGAAAGAACAAGATGCCTATCTATCATACAGAGATTGAGTATATATAATGCTGGAGGCAGATTAGGGCAGGTATGGGAATGCTAACTAAACTGCTGATAAATCAAGGAACTAAAAATAGAACAGAACAATTTGAATGGCGACAGAACCTTCTGGAAAAGAAGAGCTGAAGTTAAAAAGGTTCTGTTAGAAATACACATAAAAGAAAAGGCTTTGCTGGGACTTGAACCTAGAGTCAAAGTATTAGCAATGAATCATAGTCAAAGTTAACAAGAAAAGACAAGAAACAGACAAATCATAACATAAAGCAGTTATTGGCTTGTTTTACCTGATTTCAGCCAATTTGAACACTGCCACTCATTAGTCAAGTAGAATGTCTTTAACAGGAAGATAACGAGATCTGTAACATAAGTATAGTATTCCATTGCTGCATCAAGCAAGTCAATCACAGTTAGTTGCATCAGTCAAAGCAATCAAAATCAGTCATATTATTAGTCATGTTAGTCTCAGTGATCACATTATGCTAAGCATTGGTATATCATTGTGGTCACACAGTAGTCTGTCAAAAACCTCTACATCAGTCAGTCAGAATCAGTCACGTTAACCAATGCACTTGTGTGCATCCAATGGTTTACTAAGGATACCACAAAAATAGACCTGGGAGTGGTGTCAACCTGATGAAGAATGCTAACATGAAGTGAAAATCATATAGAAGAGCCACAACAAGGGATTTCATTGGCAAAATGGCATATATGTGAAGAGTAAAAGCATGCAGGGAAAATGGGTGATCCTACTTATAAAAAAAGGTTATTTAAATGTGTCCTTGTACCACTGTAGCACATGGGAATCTACACTAATCTATATGATAGAATGTAGCACCACATTAGAACTTACAAGAAGTAGACCCTAACATATCAAAAGTGAAGCAAAACTAATAACCTGCAAACTGTCCAAGTCTACAGCATGAGAAAGTGCAATATATGCTTGATCTAAAAAATGAAATAAAGTAGGACTTGAAAAGAGAAAGGGCAACAAACCAGGCACAAAGATTCCCTAGAAATCAACAACCAGATCAGAGATAGTTAAACCCTAAGATTTGTGGATGGTCATCAACCATGCCAAGCATAGAGAAATCAGAAAGCAAAGGATTAGAACTAACAAACAGTAACAATAACTTCAGGAACCTACTCTCTGATGGCAATGATTTGACCATGCACATCCTCCACTTTAAAGGGCTCATGGTAGCAAAGGACATACTCAGATCCATTGAGTATTGTAAATTCCACTATAGAAAATGAATTGGGCATAGACATCTATAGAAAAATAATGCAAGACATGTCAACTTGGCAGAAACAATCATCTCCAATCAGCATCAAACTAATCTGAGACCATGCCAAATCATCTGCTATATGAAAACCATGAACAACATCAATGGATCCATTGAAAAGAATATTATCAAAGTTTTTTCTTAGCATAACCTGAGTGCTGACCTTTAAGAAAACCTTTGAGTTGACAGACATGTCAGCATAATAGGGGATCAAATTGGGATCAAATTGGGTGTCATGAGCAGTATAAAGCATAGTACAACCAGGAAGACCAGCCAAGTACAGGCTATTCTCATAGTCTACAAGACTCTTCATAGCACAAAGCTATACTGGGTTGGAAAACTGAAAGGATAATGGGAGTGAAAGATCTTGAAGCATTTTAATAGTCTTGGGTAAATACATGCTGACTTAACATTCATTGAGTAGCATGATGAACCAATGAATTCAGAGCAAGATTAGACAGAGCAAGGGATATCTAAATTGAATTGCTGATGAATGGCAGTGAGGTTAACAAAGTTAGTGATAGCTCTGTTCCATGCATCTGATTCAAAAGCAAAGCAAGCATAAGTTCTGTCCTTAACAGGGAGGGAGTTGAAAGAAATCTCCACTTGTGATAATCTATATAAGCTGTCATTAAAAGAATAAAAGATAGAGCAAAAGAAAGGATCTGAATACCACCAAAAGGCTCCATCAGTCTTATTAGACAAGCCACAGCATCAATAAGGTCAAGGAATCTGGCATCAATCATTAGGACTAGACTGAATAATTAAAGCACCAAACAACAGAAGAGAATCTTACTTTCATCTATCATGAGCACATTAACCTCTGTCCATTGGTGGTATGTGTGTACATTTTCTTCAATCTTTGCAACCACTTTGTCCAAGGGTAGCAGATAATTGCTTATTTCCACCCAAGAGTGCAAAGTGAGATCTATACAAAACATAGATGGAAGCAAGCAGTAAAACAAAAAAGGTTTACTCACCACACAAGCTGGTCACTGCCATTCCAGTGCTTGCAGTGAGAGCAACAATAGGGAAATGGGCATGTTTGTATAGGAGCACTTCATACAGTGAGGTGCAAAACCGTTGCAATACCTAACTCCAAACCAGGGTGTGAAGCGCCCTGCAATCAATTGTGGGAATTTCACTTTGCTTTGGTGGGAACAAATAAAGTACAAACCCTTAGCTACAACCTTGTCCCTGGGGTCAGGTGATTTCGCTTATATACTGCAAAGATACATCCATTTCAAAACATCAATACCATTGCAACAGTTTTGTACCTTTTGCTTTCCAGGATATATTAGTACTTGATATAGCCTCCCTTTGCCTTGATAACTGCTTTAATCCTTCTAGACATGCTCTCTATCAACTTCTGACACTCTTCAACTGCTATCCCCTCCCAATCAACCTGAACTCTCTCCCACAATTCATGAATCCCCTTAGGAAAGGATTCATGATCTGCTAGTCTTCTTTTGAGATAACCCTAGAGGTGCTCAATGGGGTTGAGGTCAGGAGACTGTGCAGGCCATACCATAGTATGAAAATCCTGCTCCTGAAGCCAATCCTTCACCTTCTTGCAAGTATGTTTGGGGTCATTGTCCTGCTAAAAGATAATGTCAGGAGGATCAAAATCATAAAACTACAAAGAATTGAGCAGTTCATCCTTCAAAATCTGAAGGTAAAGGTCCCCATCCATCCTACCATCAATCTTGGTAGCATAGCCAACTCCCTGCCAAGTCATACAGCCCCACATCATCAAAGAACCTCCT
>JBBPLW010000533.1:0-12306 GCA_038089995.1 Tylopilus balloui | reverse complement strand
TACAATGGATACGGCCGGCCGAAGGCTATCAAAGCAAGAGCTCCGAAAGTAGGACACTCGGAGGATTTGCACAATCCGGTCGAGACACAATGGACCCTTGGGATGAGGCACGATAAGCCACAGCATCGAGAGGTTTGTCAACATACATAGACCACTGTCCTGCTTTGGCATTCTCTGGCACCCCTGGGAGACTCGCAGAACCCTTGTTACGCTCATAGATAACTGGCAAAGTCGATTCCCAAATGGTTTGCAAGGACTGGTGTTTGGGGCTCGGCTAATGAGTGTGCCGGTGCCACTCGTTCAAGGTTGGCAGCGGAGATGACTGCAGTCTGCGACGGAGGAGGAGCGAGGGAGTACGTCTAGGAGTTCTTTGAATCCACATAACTTGAGCTTTGTGCCGTACCCGACCAAAGATCCCCTCGTCAGCTGGTCGTGTTCCTGCTCGTCGACGTAATCGAGTCTGTTGCGCAAAGTGGTGAACGCAGCCTGGCGGCGACCAGCGACGGTGCGGCACGGGTCAACAAAATCTTGACGATGGTGGCAGTAGAAAGTCAGGCCACGTCTTCAAGGGTCTTTCAACGTCTTTGCTCATCCATCGCCGACCATCGGCTGCACTGGACATCTCCGTTGCTCTTCCTTGCGCGCCGTGTCTATGCATGGACAACGTGACAGACCCCCGTTCTGACCCCACTCACACAACCGATACCCACAACACTCACAGCGCGCAACCACCACTCCCACTAGGCGACGTTCTCCTCCGCGCCGGTGACCTCACCTAGTCATGCACACTCGCCGAGCTCTGCTACGCCCTTGCGTGGCTGAGTGCGCAGCCCCATCCCATCAAGGTTTTCATCGTGGGGAACCACGACAGCGCGCTCGCAGAACCTGAAACCCGCGCGCACATCCGCCAGGCGTACTCTACACCGACATCGAGAACGACGTCGTACAAGTGTCCGTGCGCAGACACACCCTGCGCATCCTACGGGAGTCCGTACACCCCCCAACAGGGTCCTGGACCGTCATGGGCCTTTCAATATCCGCGCTTCCGCCCACCCGATCCCCGCCATCTCTCTGGTCCGCTCCTCCCCGTTATCGAGGACAGTGGCCGCCATCCATCAGTGGCGCTTTGGGCCGGGGTAACCCCTGCATCGACGTGCTCCTGACGCACGGCCCGCCGCTGGGACACCTTGACCACGGTGCGGGGTGCGCCGTGCTCTTGTCGACCCTCTGGCGCGTCCGCCCGCGGCTTAACGTCTGTGGGCAAATCCACACGGGGCGGGGTGTCGAGCGTGCGCGCTGGGACGATGTGCAGCCTGCATTCGAGGCCGTGTGCGCCAATGTGAACGCCCGCGCCGGGGTGGGCGCGAGGTGGCCCAGTTCATCCGATTAGTGTGGCGAGTCATCACGGTCAAGTTGTATGCATGGTGGTGGGGACAACGTGCGAGACGGATGTGGGGACGGGAAACGGTGCTGGTGAATGCGGCGAGCGTGCAGGAGGAAGACAGCTCGTGGAAAGGTGCGATCGTGGTGGACATGGATTTGGAGTCCTAACCCAAAGTGGGTGCATCAGCTGCGGGGATTGGTGACTAAGTTGAGCAGAGGCAGCGCATGCAGTTGTGGTCGCGGTGGTACTGTCGAGTTCAAGAATCACGAAGACATCTGAAGCCGCATTCTCGATTTGGAGCCTATCACTTGGAAAGTTTGCTGGTGCATGCACTTGACCGGCTTGATCGTACAATGTATCCAGCTTACAACGAATGGGTAAGTCGTCCTTAGTTTATTCGCGGTTCACCACACGATTTTTAGAAAACTATTTCGACTCTTAAGGACAGCGGAGCGAGACGTCCACGAATGCGCGAATCCAATCCCTTTGGAACCTTGCGCATACATTCTTGCTTGGCCTTCCTATCTTCATCCACGCAGGTTAGTGTTCTCCGGTCAGTAAATTCATGCAAGCTCAATGAACCCCCGCAAGGTTTAAAGCGATCTCCAAGCCTTTGGCAAGTATAACGTTGGTGCAGTCGACTTCTTCACGATGCGTAAGGAAACCTCATACTGCATAAGTATTGGATTAGTTTAGAAAAATTGAGTCGCTGCACATTCTCGGGGCGCGGGCTCTCCGCACCACTGGTGGAACATTTGAATCATGACGTTGCTTACTTCAAGATATGTGTGGGAGGTAGTGTTACTCTATGGAGTAAAGCGTGCAGCGATCATCGGGGCACCTCAGGGCTACCCAGCTAGGCCACATACTTGTTAGCTCGGCTGGGTTAGACACTTTGCCTGAGTGGTCCCCGTGTCTGTACATCTGCTCCATTGACTGCCAATGACTCCCAGTGAATCGCAACTGAGGCCTGAGGCTTGAAGCGCTGACCGATTGCCATCGACATTGGGAATATTATGAAGACGGCAGTGTCCGCCAGCGTTGCTGTGCATTGAGGTACCATCAAGCTTGACTGGCAGAATGGAACGCTCGTGATTAGAAACCTCGGGCTGCGCCGATTCCAGGGCCTGTTGGTTACCCGGAGCTTGTCGCTCCATTCCTCGCGTAACTGAAATTGGGCACGATACTCCGGTCCTGAGGCCTAGTGGAGATCCGATGCAGGTAAAATTTAATACAACCTCTCGACTGCCATCTGATTCCGGCCAGGTCGAAATAATGTCGGTGTGGAAGCAATTAATTCGGTCCATATGCTACTACGCATTGGAGCATCGGTACGTGTGGCAGATGCCGTACTTGAAAGTCACCGCGTTGCGAAATTCTGCCGCCATTGCGTAAGTCTCGAAAAGGTTCAAGGCGACGTGGAGAGCCGAGAGGATGTGGGTTCGCAAACAATTCTTAATGCAAGGCATCCGCATACTCCCAGGCTAGCCCTTTGCACTGGCACTTGACGGTGTCGCTCTTCAATCCCCCCCCATCACGCATGTCGACTTCGGGTCCACCAGTTCACCCTTTGGGTGTGGATAACACGCTCGGGGCTCTTCTCGTCGGTGGTCTTTTCGCTTCAGCGCAAGTGCTTTCAGTTCTCCGAACCTGTATTATCGTCTTACCAAGTTGATTCTCAGTTTCTGGGGCGTCACGACCGTTCAGACTTATATTTACTATCAACGATACCCCAACGATCAGCTGTTTTTGAAGCTTGTCGTAAATCTCTTTCCCAAACTTGCAATTATTACTGCTGATTTCCTGATAATGGTCATAGATAGCGGTACTGTGGTAGGATCCCATTCGTGCTGACCTATTCTTTTGTCCCGTAACACACCCTGTAGGATTTTGGACACTTTCGACGTGTGCTTGACTAGTCATATAGTCTATCACTATCTCGTGACCGACTACATGAACCCAAAGTCCATTGCAACACTGCCGTGGTATGTCATCTCTTGTATTCCTTGCGGGACATGGTCATTCACATTTTCTGCAGGAGTTTGATCGTGAGTTGGTTCATTTGATAAATCCGCATATCTTGTTCAAGACAGTATTTCCACCAGATCCACACAACAGTAACTGTAAGATTTTGGTGTTTCATGGGCTGGTAGATTAAAAGAATTTGTGTTCAGGTCGTCACGGATGTGATTGTCCGGTGGTAAGCGCACCCATTGTTCTGTGCATCTCACGCTGATTAACGCCAAGTATGTTCTCAAAGCGAATATGGGGACGTAAGTTTGCTGTCGTCCTTTGATGATGCCCTTTTGATGGTGTACAGTCAGCAATCGGAACATCATCTTGACATCCGTCGTTGTGAGTCGAATCTCACGAGTGTTGATTTATCAAGGTAGTCTGTTCTGACCCATTTACCAGTGGATCGCATCACTTTGCGATTTGAGTGAGTATTATGCAAAAATTTGTGTTGCTCGATCTGACTTGGGACATCCATCTGTAGTCATCGGACTCAGTAAGCATGTTCTTATTGGGGACCGTTTGATAAACTGAAAGCGTTGCAGTAATTACCGCGAAAGCGTTTGTCCTAACTCTTGCATGATGCTTCAGAACCTTACAAGTACTCCAGCTTTCGACTTGTGTCTTTGACGCAGCTTAATGTCATTGCAGTCAGTATACTGTGTACACGCTGAATTCCTTCTGACTAGTTTCCGACTTGCTTTAGCCCCTGTTTTATGCTAGCTTCATCACAGCCTTTGCAGGAGACCTTTACCTCACTGTCGTGCTGTGTCACTTTCTGTTCAGGTCGAGAACAGGACTTCGGAGGTAATTGTACTCTGTCATGTATTCATTATTCTACTTATTTGTCTGTCGCCAAGGATGGACACAATACTCAACAACCTCATTTTGTACATCATTACAACTGGTGAGACGTGTCCCGTGTCTTCTGTTTCTGGCTGCTCTAATAAATATCCAAAAAGGCCTACTCACATCGTGCGGGCCTTTCTCTTAGCTGCGCGGTTTAAGTGCTGACTTTGTAACCTGTGACTTAGCCTCAATGCTGCTCTCGGGACAATACTCGTGCGTTGATTGCATGCTACTCAACGTCGGACACACTGCTGATCGTGTGTGATAGTATGCCGTGATGCCAACAAATTACATTTTCATGGCATTCTACTTTAACCTCGCGAAGTGTAAGCACTCAGAGTATAATTCCCTGTAAGAGACATTCTGATGTGATCTTCCAGTGTACATCAACTCATACCTGGCCCTGTAAGTCCGAATTTCTGCTTTGCGGCCCTACTCCCTTTTGTTTGCTCGCCTGCAACTTGTCGGTGAATGCATACTTCGTACGACTTACTTATGCTCCCTTGTTCCTAGACTTAACGCACGCCAGCGACTCTCCAAAAGGAGCGGACAAGTTTCTATCCACCTCTCAGAACTTTCTGGCGACCCCCGTTTC
The DNA here is from genome assembly GCA_038089995.1 of Tylopilus balloui. Classification (NCBI taxonomy): domain Eukaryota; kingdom Fungi; phylum Basidiomycota; class Agaricomycetes; order Boletales; family Boletaceae; genus Tylopilus; species Tylopilus balloui. The sequence goes on along the minus strand of JBBPLW010000533.1, from coordinate 7,465 downwards.
GCAACCGGTACTACGGAATCGTCGATAGAACATCCTGTCGTACCTGACAAGGTACTTCTTTTATTTGCTCTCTTGGTCTTGGAGGATAATTTTGCTGACCTCTAATGCTCCTCCGTTCACGGCTTGACTTTTTTTTTTTGATCCCTATTGTTTTCTTTTGATAGTCCATGCATCGGGACCTGGAGATCGCGGTGCATACCGACCGGGTAGAACACTCGGATTTACTAGCTCCCTGAGCCCCATGTCTCCTCCGACCTGTACCCTTCCACTCTCGTTTCTTCGCAACGATACCATGAATCGTTCGTTTTTTTTTCTACCTGGGCTTTTCTTACATCACTTTCGGAGTCACAACTGCCCATCTTTCTTCTGTCACAGGAGAATAGGATTTCGCTCGATGTGACGGCGACTCGTGTCCGCTATGCTGAACCACTAGTGGACATATAGATGTACTATGATCAAATTCGAATCTGGCAATATGACGTGCCATGGTCGAGATAACGTGTTTGATTCCTGATCGGCGTGGTTGGGAGTTTGGACATGTACATTTGTTCATCGAACGCCAAGTTTTCCGAGCCGCCAGGCATGACGGACGCGGTGCTTGTGTTTGCCGAGCGGAGTAGGACGATCGGGTGGGTCGCAAGTTGATGCGCATGACGGACGGACAAGCGACGTCAGACTCGTTCGTATACAAGTCCATCAAAGCGCCTTCCTGGCGACCTCCAATTCTGGTCCCCAGACCCTCCTCCACTGTAAATCGAGAAAGAGACAACTTACGAGTCAAACAATGCATCTCACATCACTCTCCTTCCATCTTACTGCGCTCTTGTGGCTCTATATGACGACCTTGGTGCAAGCAGCCAATCCTGCTCAGCTTCACGCAGTCGTGGGGAACGTTAGATCCGTCGATAACGCAGGTATAAGTTTTTTTTTTTTTGGAAAAGAGCTCACAGCGTTCTGACCCCATGAAAGAAATAGCGGATAGTCAGTGTGATCCTTTAATGAAGCATACCATTTGGCTGACATCAGGAAAAGACCATGGATGGAACCCGGGCTGGCATGAATAGAACTTCCTAATGATCTGATTGCTATTTGATCGGGATAGTAGTTCGGAGAGGATGCGTAAGACTATGTATACGTTCAGTCTAGTGATGTTGAGGAAGCCATGCAGTGAACTATCGAAAACAAGACAACGTGAACACAGATGACGAGGTACAGAATCGAGCAAATGGGAATACAAGGGTGAGATAAAGAATCGGTGCGTGACCAGTCAAGCATCAAACACGTAGAACTGCTTTTGAGGATCGAGCACGGACTGATCCCAGACCTCCGGCTTGGCTTCTACCATCCATCTGGGGTACAAACATCCCTTCCAGTCAGTCTGCACCTCGAAAGAAGTCGGATCCGAAGACTACAGAAAGCGGTTCTGGGAAATCTGCGAGAGGCTTCATGCCAGTCTTGTCGAACATACCATAGCCCATCTCGTACTTGGCTAACCATTCGGGTTGCAACGAGGAGTCATAAAGGGCGTTCAAGTACGTTTCATCCTCGGGAAAAGCCAACATTGTGCTACCGGAGATAGAAGAGTTATATCTAGACACGCTGGAGAAATATGGGTTCATCGATTGTCGGTACATGTCCAGGTTGTTTTTCCACAGGAGGGAGTAGGGATCTTTTGGCGCCATCGCCGAAGTGAACGTATACCCAGCACCACTGCAACTACCCAGAATTTCAGGTGCGCGAAACGGCTCGGGACACGAAGTTGGGAGAGGGCACTGAGAGAGCGGAGTTCGGCGAGAAACAGTCCTGTCCGTCATTTTCTGAGACTTGCGAGGAACAGCAGGTGCACGCTTCGCAGTCCGGCTACGATTGGGTGATGGTATATACGCGTGGACTTTCTTCTGATGCTTCGTCAAGGCTGCAGGATCGTTCGTCTTGGGTGGGTGATTCGACCGAATCCGTGGTGTTGATCATATATCGGCGATTCTTCTAGCCGGTGCTAAAAGGCAACAAAGTTGACATCTCGGTACAGGCCAAGACATCGCAGAATGACAGACTTACTGGGTTGCGATATTGACCGCAAGGTTCTCCTTTTGAAGAGTGATGAAGAGACATCCCGGGAATACACTATTCATACTCGTCGAGTGCGTCGGTGGTCATGCCTCCAAGGGACGCGCGTATGACACGCACCGGTCCGGATTTTCGTGAGTAGCCTTGTGTTTCCTTAGCTCGAAAGCTTCCCAGAAGACCTTGCCACAGTCAATGTGTGGCCAAGCGTAGGTCTGGAACAAATAAGTTGGTCATACGTCGCAGAAGGTGGGATGAGAGCGTAGTCTTGATGTACGTGAAAAGAAAGCAGAGGTATACGGCGATATCGCTCACCCTGCCATGTTTACGTCTCTCGTGTCTCCTATTGTTGGGCGGTGCGGAGATGGTCACGTCTTTGTCTACAACTCGAAGTTCCGGTCAAAGCGGGGGCGGCATGGGGTTGGACAAACGGCTAAATTTCCTGTTGGAGCTTTTCAGGGAGCGGACAAAGCAAGCCTCTCCAGGTAATTTGAGGCCAGTGGTGTTCGACATAATGACCGTGACATGCCGACTCTAGGCGCTGAAGCATTATGGGTGCGCTGGAATAGAAACCTGAGTGTGCAAATGACCAGAGAGATATTCAACAGAAAGTCCGCACCTTCAAGGACCGTGAGTGCCGTTTGCTTCCTTCTATGTTGGAGTCGGGTGGCCTTTGTAGTCGAAACGAAGGTATAATCGCATTCCTACGGCAACCAGACGTTCTTTAGTCGGCGAGCCAATCACCACGCGTCTTTTGGCCAGACAACATGGCAGACACCTGATGTTCGTGTTTTCAAACTCGGATGATCTTAGTACGCTGATGCCAATCGGTATGTCCCATGTTGTCAAGTGCTGGGTCCAGTCGAGTCAGATAAGGGCTCTGTTGAGTCTGGCCGCGCCTACGATAGGCCCGGGACTCTGAACCAAATAATCCAACAACAACATTGATTGACATACACAGAACAAATAAAGCGGGACAGCATACGAAGATATAGGTATAAGCATTGCAAAGCGAAAAGGCAAACGAGGTATACCACAACTAGGCACCTAGATGTACATAGAGAATCAGTTGGTCGAATGGTGCGTTGACAGATTTCATCGTTCTGTTCAGTGCAAACGCAGCACGGGTATAGTCCAAACGTCCCAAATCGTCCACCATATACCTGTAAAACGTCGACGTGATCTTGTTCGTCTGACCGTCGTCCACAGCCCACATCGTCCCAATCACTGATCGGAACCCAATGAACTGCATCGCCGAAGCGAGGTGGATCGCCTCATCCGGGCTATCCTTGTCACCGACGGTCGTATGACATGCAGAGAGGTACGCAAATTCGGCGTTCTCCAGTTCGCACCCGATGATCTGCTGGATTGTAAAATAGCCGTCGCGCAGAGCGAACGCAGACTCGAACGGCTGCGTCGAGTTTGGGATACCATGGCATGCGAGATGAACCCATTCATTCCTATTGAACTCCTCGACGACCCTATCGATGCACGATTCCCTTCCATCTATCTGCGTAAACGTGGCAAGGCCTTCGACGTGTCGACCTATATTGTCCAGTTCCGTGCCCACGGAAACGAGTTCGCTCTCTCCTTTTGCTTTTGCTTGACCGATTGCGGCGAAATGTGTCTCTGCACTGTCGGAAGCCGATCGATTGTGGCGTCTAGAGCGAATGAGTGCACTCAGGGTTGGAGTGTAGGACGAGATGTAGAGATTGGCCAAATTCTGTTGACCCTTCCTATATGGACCTGCAGCGTGCAAAGGAAGTAGAGAGAACTCGGAGGTAGGACACCACCATATGCGCGAAGGAGATGGAAGGATCGTCTGAAGGACATTCATAATGGGGCAAACAATTCGATCCCAGACCTCGCGTAAGAAGCACCCGAGCTCTTTCGACATATCCTCCTTTTTTGCACGCTCAGTCAGTGTATGGAGCTCGGCAGACAGGGCTCGAACAATTTCTCGTGTGGTCTGCAATGGAATATGAATGGGATCGCAATCACAGAAGACGATGAGGGCGTCGCAAGAATACTCGCTTCCATTCAGGATGATGACGGGTCCCCCAATGGCAGCTTGTTGAAGATCTGAGAATAGGGGAGGAAGAAGGAAACGGGAGAGGCCATCCAGCTTGCGAATATCAGTCACCACTTTCTGCATTTTCAGGTTGAGGTGCCACAGGCGTTCATGCTGGTCTATGCTAGAAGAATTGAAGGCATTCCTAATGTCCAGTGCCACCTGGGTAAACTGGTCTACCAGTGTCTCTCCTGCCGGGCCAGATTCAACGACATCCTGAAGCGAGAAATGAAGGCGGGCAAGCTGACTCCAAAATATACCCCGGCCTTGTTCGAGAAGCTCGACTGCACGGGCAGGAGCATAGTTACGAAGACATGCTGAGAATGCATCTACTGCGAGGGACGAGGCGAGGCGCTTGAGAATGACATGATGCTGAGGCAATGAGGGCAGAGTGGCAAGATGTTGAATAAGGAGTCGAAGAGCGGTCTCATATGCGAGAAGTAGTGAAGGATGTCGAAAATCTTCAGCCGCACGGGTCCATGCCCTAGCCGCAGGAATATCGTTGAACGAGACGAGTTGGTCGACAAGGGCGAGTTGAATATAGAGACGGAAGAGTTCCTCCTTGTCTTGTAACTGCCCCGAGTGACTGAACCGCGCACAGAGGAAATCAGCGAGATTGTTCAAGGACTTGGAGCGATCAGGGTGTCCTTTCGGCAGAAGGCTCAGCGCTTCTTGGGCGAGGACAATCGCCTCCTCGAGGTCCTCAATGGCCCCGAGTTGATCGTACCGAGTGGAGAGATGAAGAGAAAGGTTGTTCAAGGACATGGAGCGATAAGGGTGTCCTTTCGGCCGAAGGCTCAATGCTTCTCGGTCGAGGGCAATCGCCTCCTCGAGGTCCTCAATGGCCCCAAGTTGCTTGTACCGAGTGGAGAGATAGGCTGCAAGGTTGTTCAAGGACATGGAGCGATTAGGATGTCCTTTCGGCAGAAGGCTCAGTGCTTCTCTGCCAAGGACAATCGCCTCCTCGAGGTCCTCAATGGCCCCAAGTTGCTTGTACCGAATGGAGAGACGATTTGCAAGGTTGTTCAAGGACTTGGAGCGATCAGGGTGTCCTTTCGGCCGAAGGCTAAGCGCCTCTCGGTCGAGGATAATCGCCTCCTCGAGGTCCTCAATGGCCCCGAGTTGGTCGTACCGAGTGGAGAGATTGATCGCAAGGTTATTCAAGGACATGGAGCGATAAGGGTGTCCTTTCTGCAGAAGGCTCAGTGCTTCTCGGTCGAGGACGATCGCCTCCTCGAGGTCCTCAATGGCCCCGAGTTGCTTGTACCGAGTGGACAGATGAACAGCAAGGTTGTTCAAGGACTTGGAGCGATCAGGGTGTCCCTTCGGCCGAAGGCTCAGTGCTTCTCGGCCGAGGACAATCGCCTCCTCGAGGTCCTCAATGGCCCCAAGTTGGTCGTATCGAGTGGAGAGATGAAGAGCAAGGTTGTTCAAAGAGATGGAGCGATCTGGGTTTCCTTTCTGCCGAAGGGTCAGTGCTTCTCGGCTGAGGACAATCGCCTCCTCGAGGTCTTCAATGGCCCCGAGTAACTTGTACCGGGTGGAGAGATCGACTGCAAGGTTGTTCAAGGACGAAGAACGATCTGAGTGTCCTTTCGGCAGAAGGCTCAGTGCCTCTCGGTCGAGGGTGATCTCCTCATCGAGGTCTCTTGTCGCTCCAAGCTGTTCATAACGACCGTGGAGATGAATTCCGAGAATCATCAATGCCGCAGCTCGTTCGCCGTGTCCCGGTGGACAAAGCTGCAGTGCTTCACGGTCAAGGACAATCGCCTCTTCAATGTAGCTCGTTCCTTCTCCTTGCTCAAATTTCGCAAACAGAGCTGTTGCTCGCGAGTGCAGCTTGCTGACTGTCAAGCATATCATTTCGACGCTTTGCATCCAGAGAACACAAATCTACCTTCTGAGTCCATCCTGCCTGGCCTAACAAGCTGCACCGCGGTGGTTTGGGAACACGTTGAGACGCTGTGTGCGTGGGCCAGGACTGGAAGAGGCGACGATACCCAGCTTCCATGGCACTGGCATACGCATCACGTGCATTGTTAGTAGTACTATACCTATGATACTCAGTCGTTCGTCTTGTACCCGTACGCCGTCGTCAACCCAACGGAGCGTGGTCCGGTTCGCTTGTCCGCTTGTCTCAGTGTTTCCGTCCGTTTGGCCACGGCCGGGTTTCCAACCCCTCGCCGAAGTACCGTACGTTCCCTCAGTGGTCTGATTCTCTCTCTGCTTGACTGAGGCAGCACACATCGAATTCCGCTCGCCTCCGTCGTCCCCGTCATTAGAACTTCGATGCCACCAACTCCACCATTGCTGCTGCTCTCTGACACAACAGTTGCAGGCTGGCAAGGATTTAATGTGCCGTTCAATCAACGGGGTTCTGTTAATAATTAACAGTGGGTCCCAGAGCAGGATCTGGTGGAGTTCAGTGATCATGCGAACCTGTATTCTAGCAGATACGTGAATGACAATGACGAGCGCATCATTAACGGGATATCCGCACAAGAAAGCATGATGGCGAGCTGGACTCGAGTTGCACATATGACGTGAGGAACCTTGGAAATGGTACATAACAACCAGCGCTCTTCAAAAAATGACCCTATTGATAATGACCTTTGAAGGCAAAGGACGGAGCGTTGCTGCTGGCACTGATCTGAACCCAGTGCCCGAAAGGCGCATAACCTTTACTTCCAAGGACACTCTCATCGTTCTAGACACTAGTTCAGCGGCAGTGCTTGCAAAACGACATTCAGATAGGGCTCGATCCGTAGACCACCTGGCCAAAATGCAAACGGTCCATCCCGTCCCGAGTCAGGGATGATGGTCAACTCTCGTTGTCTCTTCCCTCCCAACTGCAAGGGCACTCACTGATCCTGCCTTCGACCTAGACCCCTCTGAACTCCGACGTCGGTATCATGCAATGACAAGCACGTGTTTCTTCCAAAATCCGCCAGCTTTCCTCCGCCTCACCTTTGAACTATTTGAATGGATCTGATCAAGTCTCGCCAAAGGACCATCAGAGTTGGGTTGATGGTAGCGCACGTCCAGTACACGTTCGGCGCCCGGAGAGGTCTCACGACGGAAAACCTCCTCGTGCGAGACCACTGGGCACCCTCCTCCCTAGAATGTTCGTTTGCCCGTCCTCCCGCCTAGGACGAGTCACCGCGGAAACAGCATCCAATCTCGAGAGGAACGGTCGCCACATCTCTGCCCAACGTCACGCGAACCCCCCTTCCTTTTTCCCCCGATAGAGACATGTACCATTGGGCCGGCATCCAGCCAACAGGAATCCCGAGGAGAGGGGAAGGAGGCTAACAGCGCTACTATAAGCGT
>JBBPLW010000532.1:0-12330 GCA_038089995.1 Tylopilus balloui | reverse complement strand
AATTCTCCAAAAAGAATTTTGATCCATGTTAGTTGCTTTGCCATTTCTGATATTCCAACATACTCTGCTTCTGTGAATAAAAGTGTAATCTTTCATTGTTATCTGGATAGCCATGATACTATCCCATCTGCTAGAAAGATACAATATCCTGTAGTAGACCAACGAGAGACTATGTCACCTGCTCAATTAGTGTCACTATATGCCACAAAACCGGATTGGTTCTTCCCATTATAGGAAAGGCATAGATCTCTGGTAGTAGCCAGATACTGGACTATATATAGAGCCCATTTTAAATGTTCTTCACTTGGATTAGCTGAGAACTGTGACATTTTGATTATAGAATTGGCAAGGTCAGGTCTTGTTTCAAGCATAATACAGAGCAATGATCCAATGACCAATTGATAACAACTTCGAAGAGATGCATTTGATTCATCTGTAAATGATTCTGGGTTATAACTGGATGATAAAGGAATGTATGCCAGTCAACATGCTTCCATATCAAATCACTGAATAACCTTCTCAGCACAACTAATTTGATCTAGTTGCATAGTGCGATTTGATCAATCTTGGGTAATGTGAATGTCTAAGTATTCTTTGGCTTCTCTGAGATCTTGGCTTTCCCATTTATCCATGAATTGTCCTTTCTTCTTCATGAGCAGTGTATGATTATTGCCCATGAAGAGTACATCATTAACATAGATGAGCATTACAACAATGTTTCCTTTCTCGAATAGAACATATACCCTTGGATCAGAATGAGTTCTAGAAAATCCTATCTTGAGAATGGATTCATGTATCACTTTATTCCATTGCAATGCAGCTTGTTTGAGGCCATAGATAGCCTTTCTTAATTGGCAAACCTTTTTATCCTGATTCTTTTGTATAAAACCTTCTGGTTGCATCATGTAGATCTTTTCATGTAGATCTCCAAATAAAAATGCAGTCTTCACATCAAGTGCCTTGATGTCCCAATCTTCAAGAGCAGCTAATGTGAGTAGAATTCTCACAGTCTCAAAATGAGTGACTGGTGAGAAGATTTCTTCAAAATCTATTTCAAAATTTGAGTAAATCCTTTTGCAATGAATCTTGCCTTTTTATGGCCATCACTTTTCTCAGTGAATACCCATCTCCCTATGATAGGTTTATGTCCCTAGGGTAGATCTGTAAGGTCCCAAACTTTTCTAAGTTGTAACAACTTAAATTCCTCATCACAAGCATCAAGCCATAGTCTTTGTTGGTTTCAGGGTAGTTTAAAAATATCCTGGTATTGCTTTGGTATATCAAACACCAGTGCAGTGGTTGACATCATAGCTTTCATGAAATGAGCACTCATGTCATGTGCTCCATGATCAAGATCTTTATCCTAATCTTCTTCCAGAACTCTTCCAGGTATTATATCATCTTGTTTTTCAATCCATTGTTCTATCTCCAATGGTCTCATTTGTCCATAAATAGATCCAGGAAGGAATTGTGGTTGTGGAATCCTTTGAGATTGTCTTGGCATAACCAGTGGAACAATATGAGGTTGCCTTATTAGAGGTGATCTAGGAGGTGTACAAGGTGGTGGTAAAGGAACTGATTGTGGAGTGACAGGTTGGGTAGGAGGTTGAGTTGGTGGTCTAGATTGTCTAGATGAGCTATATAGAGATTGATTTGATCCCTGATTATCCTCAGAGTCAGAGTCTTGTGATGGTATGCCTTGCTGTGGCAATTGAGGTACAGGACCCAAATTGGATAGTAGATCTATGGGAGAAAGAAGTTCATCAATATTGGCATAGGTCAGGTGATGACCATCCTCTTCATCAGGCCTTGCTTGTTCATCTTTCTAATACTCCAGGTCATTATTATCTTCATCTGGGATTATAGAATTAGATTTGTCATGCTCATCAGAACATTTAGAAAAAGAGAATTCATTGAATGTGGCCATGCTCACAATTACCATTTTCCTGTATTGTGGATCATAGAACTGATATCCCTTAGTCCCTAGTGGATATCCCATAAATATCATTTTTCAAGCTTTGGGCAAGAGTTTATCTCTTCTATCTTCTTTATGAATGAAGACATAAGCTTAACAGCCAAATAATTTAAATCGAGATATATCTGGTTTACCAGCTTTAGAATTCCAGTTTGAGATAGGGGTTTCCCAATTTAGTCTTCTAATTAGTTGATGATTATAGATGTATACAGTAGTTTCAGCAGCTTCTTGCCAAAAGTACTTTGGCAAGCATGCATGGTGGATCATTGTATTTATTTTGTTGAGCAATGTCCAATTAAATCTTTCTGCTCTACCATTCTGTTGTGGTTCTCTGGCCACCATTTGTTGGTGTTGTATACCTTGAGATGTGAGGAATGCCTGGAAGTTTTGACCTGGATATTCTCTCCCTCAATCTAAACATATCGAGATAAGGGACGAACTGGTCTGCTATTCCAATTTGGCAAGAAAATGCTGAAAAGCTTGGAAGATGTCAGATTTCCTTTTAAGAAAGGCAAGAGTGGAGTATGCCAAAAAATCATCTATGAAGGTCATAATCCACTTATTGTGGTTTTGGGATTGGAGTGGTAGTTCCACAAGATCAGTGTGCACAAGTTCTAAGACTTTAGTTGCATGCAAGTCTGAAAGTGTATGAGGAGTCTAGGAAGATTTTCCCAGTGTGTATCCTTTACACAGAGGTAATGCTGTTTTAGCAGTTATATTAATGGATGGAAGTCCCAATACTGATTTATGTGCATTTCATAACAGATTAAGAAAGTAACAGATTAAGGGATGTATTTTCAAATTGATAATGCCACAACAACAGAGAATTCTGATCCTGTAAAGACATGGTGGTCATCACAGTAGGTTTGATACATGATGACCAAAACCAATGCAAACCTCCATCAGGTGATAAAGCAGATGCCTGTATCACTGGATTGCCATGTTTATTCTGAATTATAGTAGCTCTATGTTTAATCTCAGCCATATATTCAATTTTGGTTAAGGCTGGTAGTGACAAAAGTTTATTTGCAGTGTCAGGTGAATACCATATATTTCACAATATGACTGGTTAAGCTTTAGCTTGTTGTAGGATGCCATGTCCTGGTCCAGTTATAGTCATGCAATCTCCATTTGCAATCTAACAATATTTCTCCCCATTGCTGAGGGAAGTGAAATCCTCGAGATATGGTGTCACATGGTTAGTAGCACCACTATCGACCATCCAAAGATCTCAGTGTTGTTTATCTGATAAAGAAAAAATTGCGCCCAAATAGTCTAAATCATAGTCATCATAAGATGTATTCTTGTATCCTATTACACCATCATATGGGTCCAAATCTGGGTCAGGGGGTTTCCTGTGTTTGTTTTGCCAGCTTGCATATCTGTCTCCTTTCCAAGTTCCATCCCAATTCCTTCAATTATCTCCATAGAAGCTTTTTCTGGATGGTTCCAGATCTTCCAGGTCAGAAAGATATAATTCTGCAAGTGTCATTCGTTTGATTACCCTTTTGGTATCAAAGGCTTGATTGAACCCATTAACATAAGTAGGGATGGGGTGGAAACTGTTTGGTTGGAAAGGTGTTAGTATACTCTTCTTCAGGAAAAAACTGAGAGTACTTTTCAGGTCTAATGATAGTATCAGAGGTCATTCCATTGTCTACTTCCATAGCTTCATCTTCCCATCCCATGTATATTTCCTTGAAAACAGGGGTTTCCAGTTGTTTCAAGGTGAATCTGGTAGTTCTGGGTGATTTCGGCTCTTCCAGTACAAAGACCAGAAAGGTTTCGGATTCCTTGGGAGCATTATCTTCCTGATTACTAATTTCCATCATCATATTGGCATATTCAATTTCATCAGAGAGAAAATGAGCTTTGCTCATTACCTTCCACTTTCCCTTGTTTCTCACCTTCTGTCTCTAACATCTCTCTACTACTTTAGTATTTCTACTTTTGTGAGTAGATCCTTTGGATGTAGATCTGGTGGTTGATGCCTTTTTATTTTTAAACCAGCATTAATCAGTAGCATGTCCCTTTCCACAGTGGGAACATCTTATGTTAGTGGATGTATTATAGATCGCAGTCATTTGGTATGCCTCGGCATTTGCTGGTCCACTAACTTTTTCAGTCAGAGATTGGGCATGAAAAGGTCTGGCAACCTGATGGGTCCCCTTTCAGAGGTTCTTCTTTGTCAAGATCTACCTGATAATGAGATCAGAGGATATTATGGCCACAGTATGGACTAAAGTAGATATCATAGTAGAGTAGGAAGATGGCAAGGCACACAATAGGATCATACTGGTAAGTTCTTCCAAGATGTTAAGTCCAGCAGCTTCAGCTTCTCAGATGAGGAAGGTGAATTGTGTAAGTTGGACTGAAAGATCCTTCTTGTCCACTATTTTGAAGGAGACAATCTCCTTAAAAATCCCAAAATAACCTGCAATACCCAAAGGCATATACATGTCATGAAGGGTGTCCCAGAGTCCCTTGGTGAGGGATAACTTGTCAACTATTGCATTATTTGCATCTAGAATAATTTGACGAGTCTGCAGGGTTAAGTGGATCATAGAAGGTGGAATAAAGGATCTGATGGTGGCAGCAGTGTGAGAATCTTTTACTTCCCAGTTGGCAGCAATTGCAGCCATCCAATGGAGAGATCTGTTGATGATGGTCCATAGCAAGAGGATGGTGAGGATGTTTCTCATTTGAAGACTCCATATGGTATAGTTGGAAGGTCCTTCAAGAAGATGAATATTCTTTGTAATCTCTGATCTGACTTTGATAGAAGCCATCTACCATGATATAAAGTGGATGGGAGTAAGAGTTTCTGACCAAAGATTCAACAAATCAGTATCAGATAAGATTGGGCTATATGAAGATATAGGCAAAAAGGATGATGGGGACATTACTAGTAATTCCAATTCCTTGTGTTCTGATTTGTCCCCTGGTAAGGTTTCATAGAAGGTTTCATCAGCTCCTCCACTGAGAAGTCCAGATACTTCTGCTTCTTCATGAGAATGCTTTCTTCTTCTTTTATGAGAGAATCCCTTCTCTTTCCACTTTTTCTCCTTTTTTTGTCTCCACTTCAGTCTCTGCTGTGCCCTATTTTCAGTCTTCTTTCGCCAGAGTAGTCTAAGTAATTTTCTCATTCCAGTTATTGAGTAAACCAGACCAATCTCAACTGGGTGATTTATCAACTCCAAGTTGGTGATAACTATTCAATTTTGAGTCAGGTAATAGTGGTAGTTATCTTGTACAGCCTCCCCTTCTGTAAAGTACAATTTTGTATCACAAGAAAGAAAAGGGTTAATCATGTATTGCAAAAAGAAATGTAAATCTAAAAAATCATTTGTGGCATGGCTTTTGTGTACTATAGGGGGCTGCTTGGATGCAAGCAACCCAAGTGTAGTGTATGGAGCACTGAAGTATGCCAGCAGTGTATGGAGCACTGAAGTATGCCAGCAGTGTATGGAGCACTGAAGTACACCAGCAGTGGCCAGCTCATTGATGGTGTTCACAGGAACTTGGCCAGGTGGAGGGACAAAGCCCTCACCCAGTGTCTCTCAGTTTTCATCAGTTCCTGCCACTTGTCCTCAATGTACCTCGTCCTGGAATCTAACCAGGCAGCAGAGGGTTTGTTGGTATCTCCACTCAATGTCATCATACCTGGCATAGGCCATTTCAGCTTGTTCTCGCCAGTGAGCAGTTTGTCACTCAGCCACTCCTATCTGGGTTTTGAGTTGTTGATGAAGAGACTTGAGTAATCATACCCATTGTAAAGCCAATTCCATTTGATCCTGTGCGATATGAATACAGTTAGCGAAATGATGAAAGTAAGAATGATTTAAATGAAAAAGATCTCACATATGTCTGTCCATCTCATCTAAGAAATCCCTGGTCATTGGCACATCCCAGTGTGCATCCCTCAGCACTTGTGCTCTTCTTCTTGTCATCCTAGCCCTGATCACTGGTCCTTTATGCTCTACTCCATGTGCATTTGTGAAGATCTGGGGTACCCAGATGTAGTCTTCTTTATCCAAGTCCCTGGGGACAAGATGGTCAATCCTTGGGTTTAAGAGATTGATTTGACTGGTTAATGTGTTGGAGTAGTAGACAGAAGGTTGAAGAGAGGGAGTGATGAGGTTATGCATACTGTACTCATGTGCTTCCCTTATTGTAGAGTAGGGAGTCAAGTCAGTATTGAGAATTTCAAAGCCTTGATCATGAAGGAGGGAATACTGAGTTGTGAAGTAAGACTGGGTAGAGAAGGCCCAGCCCATCCCTTCAAGTACCAATGCTGTGCTTTCTCCATAATACATAGTCCCAGTTAGAGTTGGAAACTGATTCATCTGCAGACCTTTAACTCTGGTGTGGTGGAGGTTAAGTTCCAAGAGAGTTGTATGGTAGTGAGTGTGGTGGAGTCCATGATTCCAGTTGAGGTCTGGGAGACCTGTTTCTAGTTCGTACCTGTGGCTCGCCATTATTAAATATTGGTGATGGATGAGAAAGTGGGGGACATTGTTTATGACTACCAGGATCCAACATTGTTCCCAGTCCTCATGAGCTCCAATGACATCTTTGGGGTCTGGTATGAAGTCAATCGCCATGGCCCAGTCCTGAGATTGGCAGTCGAGGCTGGAAAATGGGATTTCAGTGCCATATGGGATTGGATGGACCAGCTCTGGGAATCTTGGTTGAGGCTCAGCGAAGACTGGAAGTGTGGAAGACAACTCTAGGTCACTATTGATGGAGGCAAGGTGAAGAGGAGGGAATCTCTAAGAAAGGAGAAGTGGTAATGGAGTAGGGGCATGAAAGAGGCTGCACATGTCCTCCATGACTACAGGGTTGAATATCTCAGTAGGTATGAGGTCTGGGGTCTTGATTTTGATCATTTGGACACCAGATATAGAGGTGGTATCTGTCACAGCTACACCTATTTGCACATTCTCTGTGACTATGGATCCTAGCACAGATACAGCAAATATACCCATTTTCATCTGACCAGCCATCTTAACAACACTGGAGGGACCTTCTTGCTCCTTGGGTAAAGTAGGGGATGCTACCAGAGGAGGAGGAACTGGCTCCTTGAGGAGCAAAGATGCTTCCCTGAAAGAAGTTTCTGGGCTCAGAAGTGTATTTGTTGGATAATGAAGTTCTAGTAGTTCTGCTTCTGGGTCCTGTTCATACATGGTGTTGAGGTCATCAAGTTCATTGGTGGGAACAAGAGGGTTGCAAGGGGCTGCTACTACTGTCAATGCCATATGATACAAGGATTTGACCGAGAACAGTAATGGCTTCAGCATCAGAGATTCTTCCTTGATTCTGGCGACTGGGATTGATGAGAATAGAAGGAGGAAGAGGATAAGTAGGAGGAGGTGGTATATGAGCTTCATGACATATATAGTATGGAGGCAAAGGTGTTGATGAGGGTTCTGGTTGTTGTAAGAAGGGAGTTTCAAGACAAGGAGGGTTCCTTTCTTGTGCAGTTGGGTGATTCATCTCAGAATGGTTAGATTGAGATGAGGGCAGAGTCAGCTGATCTTCTTGATCTGAATGCTATGCTGGTCTAGAAGATTCTTTAGGAAGTCCTGAAGAGTAAACCACTATTTCAGATGGATTATCAAAGTTTATCTGAGAAGGTTGATAGGAACCAAAAGAAGATTCGATCCTATCATGGAGTGCTTCTCAAATATTTGAAGGGAGAAGGTATTGTGGTTGGGGACAATTTGACAACAAGGATTGGCTAGAACTTGATGAGGTAGAGGAAATATAATTATCATCTATATTATAGGTTCTGATACTAATGCAGTCTAGGGTATAACCTAGTAAACTAACATGATATATGTGTCTTATATCAGCACCCATGCAAAACATAAGGTAAATAGTATGAATGGATTCTCCTCTATTCTCCATCTGATTCATAGGAAAGGTGAGCCACCCATTCATATCTCAAATGAGATTGAATGAGGTCAGTCCTGCAAAGATAAGTATATGACATAGGAACTGTGGTCTATCATCTAGCCTGACAATAAAGTTTTCCATTAGAGCCTCAAGCTCTGCATGCGCCATTTTGTAATCAGATATATCGCAGATATCAATGACAGTAAGCATCCCTCAATTATATAAGGTAGGGCTCATAACCTAAAGAAAGAATAGAGGACTTCCTTTCTCTGGGTACACAGTGTGATAGCAAGGGATAAACATGTGTGGAGACTCACTTGTGTATGCAGAGACTTGGTAAAGCAACACTACAGCATTCTTAGTTCTTGGTAGTGCAAAGAGTGTGCTAGCACTTGTAGTACAAGGGCAAAGGTTCCAGTAATGGATTAAGATTTAGAGTTTAGTGATTGGGTAACTGATCACTGATGGGATTGGAAAACAGAGTTTATCCCCTATGACAGTACTAAGACCATTATCTCCACTAAGTGGAGATTAAGTGGCTTTTATATGTAATTTAAAATGGAGATTAAAATCTAATCTAATCAATAAACTACATGTAAAAGGCAATACAATGTTATGGTTGACATCATGTGACTGTCATGAAATATCATGGAATGTTCAAGAATATGCTGAGCATTCTTTATGATGTCATAATGATGTCATATGGAAGGTCATGGAACCTTCCATGTCACATAGCTGAATTATGTAGTCTAGGCCATTTCTGTGATCATGTGACTGCTTGCATAAGATCATATACCTTATACAATTACTAGGATAAGATCCTAATGATATCTAGGGACTTATGCTATTCAATCTTTCTCTAGTCATGTATGACTGAGTAGATAGAGTTCATTAGACATGAAACCTAGTACTCATTAGCATAAGTGACTACTTATATTTCGTCATTATCACCAATCTTTCCCTCATTATTAGATCTAATTTTGTTATGTTCATGGTTAGCCATGGTCTTACAAAGGGAATAATTCTCTTTCTCACACTAAAACCATTGATGCCACTAGAATAGCTAGATTATTCTTCAACAATATCTTTAAGAGATTTAGATTATATGACTCAATAATCTCTGACCATGGCTCTTAGTTTGCCACTGTTTTTACCAAAGAATTTACTCAACTACTACAATATGACATTAAACTCTCTATCACTTATCATCCCCAATCTAATGGTGAAACTAAATGAACCAATCAAGAACTAGAAATATATCTTTGAATCTTTTTATAACTTTAAAAATGAAAGAAACTCCTCACAACTACTAAGTTCTACTACAATTTCATCCCCTATAGCTTCACTAAACTTTCTCTCTTCTCACTCATGCTAGAATATAAGCCTCAAGCCTACCCCCCTATTGGAAAAATCTTCCTCCCAGCTCTGAAAAAATGGTTGTCAATTCTTGAAGAAGCTTAAAAAGAAGCTCTTGCTACATATGATACTACTTGACTTATCATGACTTAATGGTCTCTGAAATAGTTTACACCCTGGAAAGTTGGCAACAAAGCTTGGTTAGAAGTAACATATCTTTGCCTTCCATTCCTCCCTAGAAAACTTACACCTAAACAACATGGCCCATTTGAGATCTCTTAGATTCTATCTTCCCTCATATACCAACTCTGACTATCACCCACATGAAAAATACACAATACTTTCCACATCTCACTTCTATCCTCTTATTGAAAAACTGAAATACATGGTTTTAGCTTCTCTTGGCCCTACCCTGGACTTAATTGAAGTCTAAGAAGGATATGAAATTGATCAGATGATCAGTCATAGAGGCATAGCCAGTCACTGTTATTAACTACATATCTACATGGAATGGATATCCATCATTGAAAAATGCATGGAAATCTTTCACCATGTATCTTTCATCCTTTAAGAATTTAAGTCTGCTCACTCTCTTCCCTAACCCTCATCCCTTCAGAATGTGAAGTCTCTATGTAAAGTACCTCCCTGCTTATGCTTATCTTTCTCACCATTGATCAATGATATACAACTTATATCTTCTCAGAACTCTTTCTCCCCATCCTTGTTTTCCTTAGATATCTTTTCAATTCAATATCAATGCATGCAACCCATCTCTCTATCTATTACCCATATCTACTTGCTATACACTGCTGTCCTAGAATATCTACTCTTTGATGAAGATGTCATTTCCCAGGAATTAGTTCATTTATTTCATGACTTTGCTTGCCTTCTAAAATATCACTTTTCTTCACAAAATGACATTTTCCTTGTCTGAAAACTTTCTACTCATTTATATTTAACCCTATCTCTCTTCAAATCTTGTCTCTCCTTCACTAATAGAGATTCCATTCATACATTGCCCAAATCCCTATGATAACCATCTATCTAGTCTTTCAACACATCTTTCAATCCATGACTAGAAAAGAAAGAGATTCCCACCTTCAATAGATCAAGCTAACCAGATGCTTCCCTCCAAGATCTATCCCTCCTATACTTGCCTCCTATATCTCCTTCACCCTATCATTTCCCACTACTGAAACATCTGAGATCCCAACCACTTTTGATGAATTTGACAATACTGGTAACCCTCATTCCTTTTTCAAATGTACTACTAACAAGGTTCAATGAGCTCAATAGATCCTCTACAGACTCTGGGTTTACATCAACCCTGACAAGACAGTCCTATCATCTCTAACTCAAACTCTACCTAATCTTTTTTCTCAACTCCCAGCAAACTCTCTCACTAAATGTCATCATTGCCATCAACTTGGGTACCATTGAGAGAACTGTCCCCAGTATATATATTCTAACTGTTACCTTGTTGCTCCTGGTCATCTCTCCCACCTTTGCCTACATACAGTGATTTCCAAAATTAAGTCAATGTTTTGCAATTTTGAAGTATTGGTTAAATAACTCAGGAACAAGAACAAATAGAGCCAAAGTTTAAATAGGTGGCAGATAGTACCTGCTCTTGGCTATCTGCTACAGAAATAATTATATCATTGGAATTAGTATCCATGGAGATATGGTTAATTTAATTCAGTATATCATTGACTCAATTATATAACTATAGGTTAGCCATATCAAAGTTTGACAGCTGTCATATGTAACCCTTGATGGAATCATGACAGATGGTTGCCATAGTTACCATATCTTAGTAACCTCTTCAACTGACACTATTTAAGCCCTGGTTTCAACTCCCATGACTTTCAAATTCATCATATATTCTATCTCCTCTGCTGACAAGGAAAATATCCTTTCTTTGACCTCTGATGGTCATTCTACTTGTTATATTGCCTCCAAACTTGGTGTCAGCCAGTCTACAGTCTCTAGGGTACTCAGAGATCTCCTTCCCAACAGACCTAGACCTCTTTCTGGCTGTCCCTCTAAGCATTCAGCTAAATCTCAGCATGCTATTATTACTCAAATCACCACAGGCAGAGCTACCAATGCTATCCAGGCTACTCACCACATCAATTCTATCATCTATAATCCAGTCTCATCACAAACAGTGAGAAGGGTTCTCAAAAACCATTCATTCAAGGCTGTTACAAAGAAGAAAAAGCCACTTCTTGCTAGAAGAAACAAGGATAAGTGTTTAGCCTTTGCTAGAAAGTATCAAGAATAGATGTTGCAGACTGGAAGAGAGTTATTTGGTCAGATGAGACTAAAATCAATAGAATAGGGTCAGATGAAAGAGAGTGGATATGGAAACAGGCAGGTGAGGGCCTCATTGACAGAGAGATCCAAGAAATAGTGAAACATAGAGGAGGAAATATCATGGTATGGGGATGTATGGGTTGGGAAGGCATTGGATATCTGGTTGAAGTTGAGGGAAGAATGAATGCCAACCAATATGTGGACATTTTGAAGAAAAATCTACTCCCTATCTTGGAGGAATCAGGAATTTCTCTAGAGGATATTATCTTTCAACAGGATAATGACCCTAAACATATCTCCAACAAGGCCAGGAAATGGATGGAAGATAACAATATCAATGTCCCAGATTGGTCTCCACAATCTCCAGATCTCAATTCTATTGAACATCTCTGGCATCAAATCAAAAAGGAGCTTGCCAAGTATCCAAGGCATGCAAAAGGGGTATAGGTGGTTTGGGATAGAGTGGCAGAAGTATGGAATAATATACATAGATCCAGAGGTGTGTTAGAATTTGATTGAAAGCATGCCTAGAAGAATACAAGCAGTGATCAAGGCCAAAGGAGGTCATACAAAGTACTAGAATTGGCCAAATCTATATATTTAATACATACAGTGGCTCAAAAAACTGTCCGCATGTTTGCATGTTTTACATTATGTATAATGTAACATGAGAATGGCTATGTCCTGCCCTAAACAATAAGTGTATGAAATAGGGAATATACTCTTGGCTTTCTATTGGTTTAAAAATAAAGAGATTTGGTTGAGTATTGATAGAACAGCAG